>JASDQU010107583.1:185650-252980 GCA_032191745.1 Picea mariana
TCCCTCCCTTTACATTTGGAAGCTGTAGCTACCTTTGGAAGTCATTACTTCCCTTGAACAAAAACTATTGATTATTTCTCATATATTGTGCATGGTGTATTGTGGTGTATTGGTGTAACTCTTATACTATTGTTCATTTCTCATTGGATATAATTGAATGGTTTAAGTATAAGCTAAAAAATGTTTTAAATTGTACTTGATACTGATTCACCCCCCTCTCAGTATCAACATCTGTGTCTATACCCTTGCTTGAAAGTCTACAAAGCATTTCAGTTATCAGTTCTCATCTTCTAACTTCATACTTTGGGGGGCAATCTGTTACACATCAACATTAATCGCTTTGATAAGTGTCGCAAGTGTCGCATGTTGCTCACAACTGTCACAAGTGTCACATGTTGTTCACAAGTGTCGCAAATGTCAAGCAAAGCATACTGCCATGATGACGACACTAAGGAGACACTTAGAATACCTAAAACACCTGATTTGGAGGAAGAGGGATGGTTAACTAAAGTCAAGTATCTCTTGCCACCTAAAAGAATCTTTAAAACTAAGGTTTTAGAAGAGAGCGCTCCCCTACATCACCCTTAGGAGCGCTGGCACTCCCCTATAAGGTTCTAGGGAGCGTTATAACACCAAACTGCCCCTTTGAAGGAGCGCTATAGATCTTTAGAGCACTGGAGCCCCCCTAAAGCCTACTAGGGAGCGCTATAGCGCTCTGAAGGCCTTTTTAAAGGAGCACTGCCTATTCTGAGCAACAGTTGATCTATTGAGGAGATTAAGGGGAGGATCTTTCAATCTTGGAAGGCAGTTGCATTCAAATTCCTGGTTCAGCGATGATCTTAAGAGAAGATCCTTGGCTTAAGGAGGGAAATCCTCAACTTACCCTAAAGATACCTCAAGAGGTTAGGCCTCTCTAAACCTATATAAACAGGGTCTATCATGGTGCAAAGGGGGAAGAATTGGAAGCATGAAACCTATGATATCATAGGAAACATATAGTGAACTGGAGGAAAGTAATTAGTGAAGTTGTTGTCACCTGGATCGTGGATATTTTGAGCAAGGGTTCGACAAAGGGGACTTGACGAAGCTATCGCACTCACATATACAGTTGTAATCTACTTCTGTCATTGTTCTCATTAATATGACACGCTTGGCCTATTTATTTCTAGTTTGTGTTTAATCTCACATGAACTTGTCTATGATAAATAGATATATTTCAAGTTAATATCAATAGATTAGGAAGTGGTTGTACTATTGTTTGTCTCCAATTCTCATTGAGGAATGAAAGATTGGAGCTCAACTCGGAGCGTGCAGGGAAAAATGCCTATAAAAGGTACTTCTTTTCTCCTTCCTCCTCATGTATTAGTTTGTATAGATATGAAAGGAATTCAATGTCTAGGTTAAGCGTCTTTTGTCTTAAGAGTTAAGAGTCTATCTCTCAAGAGGAGATATGCCTATCCGCAGGGAGATTTTCCTTCAACAAAGATCCCAGCCAAAGTTAAACCCTCCCAACCTACAACCAAAGTAACCTTTGCAGGAGCTTTCAAACCTGACTTCACCCTTCTCTCAAGAGAAGGGAAGGGGGCTACCTTAACCCGAATGTAGGATGATGCTGTGGAAATTGAATCTAACATGATGCCCTCTAGTAAGTTGAAAGCTAGGGTAGAAACAGGAAACAGAGAAACCCGATGTTTTAGGGAACAAGCGGGACCCTCAGGATCTAATAGATCCACAGACGACAAAATGGATGATATGGCTAGGATAATTAAAGAGTTGTCGAATAATATTTCCAAAATGGAGCTAGATCAATCCAAGAGTGATTCTTTCGTTAAAAGAGAATTCAAAAGAAACCCCAACCCTCAAAATCAACAAAGGCAGATTAAAAATGAAGATCAGAAAGTTCAAACCCCTTTAAAAAATGAAAATTTTATAGGAGTAAATGACCTGGAATATTTCGAGGGACTTGAAGAAGATGTGACAAATTTGGGTGATGACTACATTCAGCCCTATGTAACTAAAGAAGATTACGAGAGGTCGTTGAACACACCTCAACCATCAAATGAAGATGATGATATAAACAACAATGATTTCACTGTATGTCAAGAAACATCTAATTCCATGACGGCTGGGGTCCAACCGAGGTATAACTTCAGGTCTAAAAACAAACCTACATTGATTCCTCAACTGAAGAAAACTCTCCCTAGAGGTGAAATATATGTACCTGCCTTGAAAGAGACTGAAACATCCAACAACAAAATAAAAGAGGTAGACTTGTTGCACCTCAAAATGAAGGAGATTGAGACCCAAACAAGGGGAATCAAGACAACTGAGACACTTGCATTGGTAAGTAAACTCATGAGTAATAAATATGCCCAGACAAATAAGTTGGCGAAGAAAGATATCGAGCTTTCAACCAGAGAAACAGACAAAGTTAGCGGTGGTTTTATTTTTGAAAATGAGATAAATAGGATAAAAATACCGATCCCACTAGTTTAATTAGCAAAGAATCTTGCATATCGAAATAAGATAACCAAAGTGATAGGTTGTTCAGATCAAGAAAGTCAATCATACATAATAAATTTGGAAGATGATAAGCCCAATATCAGTTTTGGTCCACATTTCGAGAGTGCCAGAGACACCGTTTCTCCTTTCTATATCACCCTAAATGTGCATGATCGACTGCTACATAACTACATGCTAGATTCTAGAGCTTCACATAATGTGATGCCTAAAGAATTTATGGATAGACTAGGCCTTGAGATCACCCGACCTTACGGAGATCTCTACTCTTTTGATTCGAGAAGAGTTAAGTGCATGGGTATGATAAAAGATTTAGTAGTCACCCTTACACAGGTCCCAGTCAAAAGTGTCATGATGGATGTAGTTATTGCTGATGTCCCCCCAAAGTATGGATTACTGCTATCAAGGTCATGGGGAGCCAAAATTGGGGGGTCCCTCCAATTGGACATGACTTACGCCACAATTACTGTATTTGGTGGGCAACTTACTCGGTTATACAGAGAAACGAGGTTAGCCTAAACAGTGAGCGACCCTCAAAATCCTAACAATTTCCCTGTTTACATTGTTGATCAAGATCTAGGAAATTGTATTTTGTCTTTTGATGATGGTATAGACAGTTGCACAGAAGAAAATTACATAGACGAGAAAGAATCCGAAAATATGCATAGAACAGGGATCTGGAAAATGTTCTTTGACGGTGCTCTGTCATGTGAAGGAGCAGGTGCAGGAGTACTTTTTGTGGCACCTGAAAATAAATTTGTTGTCCCTTTTTCTTACAGGCTTCAATGGGATATAGACTACACTAACAATGTATGTGAATATGAAGCCTGAATATTAGGATTGGAAGTTTCCAAGAAGATAAACATAAAGAACCTGGAAGTATATGGAGACGCTGAGTTGATAGTCAAATAGATGAATCGAAAATACCAGGCCAAACACCCGGATTGAGAGCGTATAGAAATTATTCCTGGGATCTAATGGAAATTTTCTTCTTGTCTGTAAATATCCGCTTCATCCGGCATGCTGAAAATTTGTAGGCCGATTCGTTAGCCAAGGTAGCCTTGACGTTCACTCCCCCCGCAACTTTTAAATTAAAATACCATATAGAGGTAAGCCACAAACCATCCATCCAGAAAAACATACAACACTGGTATGTTTTCGAGGATGACGAACATATTAGGAAGTTCCTAGAAGTAGTGGGTGACTTTTCTGAAACTCACATCGATCAAGAGAATCAAAATGATCACACATGTATCATGCGAGAAGGAGAAGACCCTCAGGAGTTTCGAGAAAAAATTTCCAACCATCGCATGTTAGTTTTAAAAAGTAATCAAATTCCAAAGGGACTAATCTCCCTGGAAAGACTTTTCGATCAAAATGACATGCCTTTAAAATCCACTCTCCAAACCCAACCAGAAGAGGTTGAATATTGTGATGTAGGGACAAAAGAGGAACCTAGGATGGTGAAAATATTAAAGTACCTTCCTCCTGAGGTGAAAAATAAGTATAAAGATTTGCTTGCATGATATAAAGACATTTTCACTTGGTCTTACGAAGAGCTTAGGACCTATGACACTACTGTGATCGAACACAAGATACCTCTGAAGCTTGGTGTCAAACCCTTTAGGCAAAATCTTAGACAAATCAACCCTATCTTATTACCCATAGTCGAAAGAGAAGTTAAGAAGATTTTAGACGCGAAAATAATATTACCACTGAGATACTCCGATTGGGTGGCAAACCTGGTCCCGGTTAGAAAAAAGAGTGGGGAGACTAGACTGTGTGTTGATTTCAGAAATTTAAATAAATCTTCCCTCAAAGACAACTATCCTTTACCTAAAATGGATCACGTCTTAGAAAGGGTAGTCGGAGAAAATAATATGTCTATGATCGACAGTTTCTCTGGGTACAATCAAATTGCTGTAAATGAACAAGATAAAGAAAAAACAGCTTTCACTACACTCTGGGGTACATTCATGTATGATAAAATGCCTTTCGATCTAATGAATGCAAGTGCCACCTTCCAGCGTTCTATGGATATCGCTTTCATCAGTGAAAGAGACATGTTTGTAGTTATCTATCTCGATGATCTAACTGTTTTTTCTAAGTCTGACGAAGATCGTTTAATACATCTCAAACAAACTTTTGAAAAATGTCGCAGGTTCGGTCTATCTTTAAACCCCAAAAAGTCTCACTTCATCATGTGAGAAGGTAAACTCTTGGGCCATATTGTGTCCCGAGACGGAATTAAAATTGATCCCAGCAGGGTTCAAGCTATAGACACAATAAATATTCCAAGAAATGTAAAGGAAATTCAGTCATTCTTAGGAAAGATAAACTTTTTGAGAAGGTTTATCCCAAACTTTGCTGAAATTATGAAATTAATCACAGGTATGTTCAAGAAAAATGAGGTAAAATGGATAGCAGAGGCCAAAGAATCATTTGCACGTATCCAGAGGGTTATAAGCGAGGCACCTGTACTGGCAAGCCTCGACTATCTAAAAGATTTTCTCATTTTCTTGTTCGCCTATGAGCATACCATTGCCGCAGTGCTCCTCTAGAAAAATGAGGAAGGTTTCGAACAACCAATATCCTTTTTCAGCAAAAGTCTGAGAGACGCAGAACTAAAATATGATATAATGGAAAAACAAGCATATGCCATGGTAAAGGCATTAAAGGCTTTTAGAACTTATGTATTGCATTCCAAGATAATCGCATATGTACCTACTAGCTCTGTAAAAGACATTTTAGTGCAGCCTGACAGTGATAGCAAAAGGGGATGGTGGCCCGCAAAAATTCAAGAATTTGATCTAGAAATAAAGCTGACAAAACTAGTAAAAGGTCAAGGTTTGGATAAACTCTTAGCTGAATCTAATTTCAAAGCCCTCGGCATAAATAACATACAGGGATGTGGTGAAGATGAAGATATGAGTGATCTCTACGAGAAAACAAGTGAATCAGAATCGAAGAGAATTTTACCTCCTCTAACTAGTACAAAAACATAGTATCCTACCTACTGACTTTGAAGTGTCTGAGTGATTTATCTCCATCCAAAGCCAGAATGCTAAAACTACATGCAGTCAAATACTGTATATCTAAGGGTAAATTGTTTTGGAAGGACCCACTTGGATTCCTGTTGGTTTGTTTGGTTGAATTTGAAACAGAGGAGGTCATAAGCGAATTCCATGAAGGAGTGTGTGGGGGACATCACGCTTGGAGAGTGACAGCTTATAAAATCCTGAGGGCAGGGTATTATTGGCCTAAACTTTTCTTGGATGTAAATGCCAAATT
This sequence comes from Picea mariana, assembly GCA_032191745.1. Lineage (NCBI taxonomy): Eukaryota > Viridiplantae > Streptophyta > Pinopsida > Pinales > Pinaceae > Picea > Picea mariana. The sequence goes on from JASDQU010107583.1 coordinate 191,462, forward strand.
TAGGGCTTGTGACCCTTGCCAACTATTTTCAAGCAAGCATAAACTTCCAGTGCTACCTTTAGTTCCAGTCAAAATAGAGGCTCTTTTTCAACAATGGGGACTAGATTTTATAGGCGAAATTAACCCCCATTCCAGCGCTCAACACAAATGGATCCTAACCGCCACAGATTACTTTACTAAATGGGTAGAGGCTATTCCAACTAGGAGGGCTACAGATTTGGTGGTAATAGATTTCCTAGAAGAAAACATTTTATCTAGATTCAGCTGCCCCTGAAAGATAGTAACAGATAATGCCCAGGCTTTTTAAATCTATGGCTATGATCAGCTTTTGCGACCATTCTATGACATATTATCCCCATGGAAATGGACTGGTCGAGTCTTCGAACAAGAGTCTGATCAACATAATTAAGAAAGTATTGAACAAGAATAAGATATCCTGGCATGTACATTTAAAATACGCACTATGGGCGAATCAGATTAGCACGAAAAAATCCATCAACATTTCTCCTTTCCAGATGGTATACGGGACTGACATGGTATTACCCATAAACTTGGCACTTACCGTAATGAAACTATAGAAAGATGTGAAAGAAGAACCAAACCACGTCACAAGGAGAATAAATTAGTTGATCAAAGTACAACAACATAAGGTCGAAGTGGACGAAAGATTGCAAAAATATCAAGACGACATGAAAACGTTATTTGACTGCAAGACAAAAGACAGAGAGTTTCTTCCGGGTGATTTGGTATTAAGATGGGATGCTAGGAAGGAATATTTGGCGAAACACGGTAAATTCGATCATATTTGGTATGGACCATTTAGAGTCGCAGGTTCCGAAGGAAAAAAATAGTTTTTATTAGAAAATCTGGATGGTAAAATTTTCAACACGCCTGTGAACAGGCATTATCTAAAACACTACATCAAATAATTGGTTTCCAAAGGATTTCCAATGTATATACCAGTTTTTTTTTCTTTCTATTTCATGATTCCCTTAAGGTAAGTTTTCATTTTTAATTAATTAGGTCAGTATAAATAAAGATATGCAATTTTCAAATACATTCAACTCTTTTAAGGGACACTCTTCGTGTTTACAGGATTTCAGCTTGCGACCTAAACGAGAAAAAGGAGAAAACGGAAAGTCATATATCAGAGGATGAATTCACCGAAATCAGGTGATAGAAAAGGTTTTCGGTTGTTTCAAAATGGTAAGGTAAAGTTATGAACTCCCAATAATTTTGTTCTTTAAGAAAGCAAAGGTCTCCTAAGCGCTGTAAAGGTCCCATCAATCTATTTTTTTCGCTTAGTTGTTATTAAAAAGAACAATTACTTGCTTTGGGTCCTAAGAAGTTAAATTAAAATAAAGATAGGTGATAGTTAAGTAAATCATCTCTGGGAAAGGGTTTTCAAAAAATGGTTTTAATTTTTGACCCCTGCTCCTCAGTGTACAAAAATTTGTCTGTCACCTTTCTTCTGGTCTTCACCTTTACCTTCTTAAAAATCCAAGTACCTTTCTAGATTTATATACATAAGGGGAAGAGATTATGTTTTAACTTTGAAAGCTATAAAGCATATTTTGGAAAGGAATCTGGTCTTCATAACTCCTCGGTCTCTTACTAAGCAAGTTATGCGTAGGTGGATCCTAACTATTTTGGGTTTTTCAACAGTTTCGAAGGATTGAGGCTTGCTCTAAGGAAAACCCCTAGAAATGATTTTTCCCCTTTTTCCTGCGGGTTAAGGTGTGGTGAAGGTTAAGGGAAGGTTGGTACTGAGAAATAAAAGTAAGTTAACAAACCTCCATTGCAAAATATTATACAAATATCACCCCTCATACAAACTAATTTCCCCCGCTTCATGTTCTAAAAAGAAAATTATAAGACAGATGGTGAAAATAAAGTCATATCTAATTGTACATCTATTCTAAAGAGATGATGAAAGGAAATTCAGAAATGATTGCCCTCATCTCAACATTTAAATGCATAAATATATTTCGAAGTGGTGAAAGGAAATTCAGCAAAAAAGGGGCAGATAACTTCACTGGGGTACTAAACAGGCCCGCTGGCAGTGAAGCAATATCTGAGATGTCTATAAGGCTATTATACACAATTTTCACTCTACTCTGGTAATCAACTTTCTTAAGACTAGATCCACATCCTAAGTCTGGACGAGACTCCCCGATTAAAAACATGTAATAAATTTCGTTGGATGCAAGCCAAAAGTTACAAAATCTATTGGATTTCCTAGAACTGTTTTGATTTGTCTTAATGTAGACCTAAATTCAGTAAAGAGAAAGGGAAAGTCGTGAAAGGGACTGTAGTTGAGTATGAAACATAGTTGAGTATTGAAAAGCTTTGCAGAAGTGAAAGACAATATCTCTTCTTCCCTCCGTTTATCTTTTCCCTAAAGGAAGTTTAGCAGAAGTGAAGCAAATGTCTCCATTTACCCAATACAGGCACGTAGTCTACTGTTCTTCCCGTCTTGAAGGAAGACGGGATCCCTAGTTGGATCCTATGTTGAAGACACCTTTTTCAACTCATTTAAATGTATTTTTTAAAGTCAAATGTTGGTTTTTAATATATTTTTCACTTCGTGACATTTACCTACTGAAAATCTCAGTAGTCTCGACATGCGAAATAGCGAAGGATGTTATGTTTCATAAGTTACCACTTTTTATCGTTAAACGAAAGTTTTTACTTTTTGTACCTCAGAATATCACTCTTTGGGAGTTACAAGTCACAAGATTTACAAGCCCCAATGTGCGAGGTCATGAAAAGTTTTAAAAAGCTTACCTCAGGTGAAAGTCGAGAGTAAAATTCTTTAAACCCCAGTCAAGTGTTGTCGGGATTTTGCATCTCGGCATTCACTCTCTCCTAAAACATTACCATCATAACTCTGAAAGAGGAAGCCGTGAGACTTTTACATAAGTAACCCGGGTTAGTGTCAGAGGTGATTAGTTTTGACCATGGTTAAAGTCTCTTGGGATTTCGCGACTCGGCATACGTTCCTCTTGGAAACTATACCCTCAAAACCCCAAGCCGCAAAGTCGCGATATAAATTAAAACATGATTAATTAAACACTTAATCATGGTTACTTCCTTGTTTAACTAAATCTAATCATCGTGATCTTGGGTTTTAGAGGCTCGGAAGGTTAGAGTGAAAAATCCCAATACGGAAAACGCCGAAAGGTTGATTAAAGTTTAAGTAAGCTTAATAAAAAAAACTAAGCCAACTTAATCAGTGATCAATACAAATAATAATATGCACAGTCTACGAGGTCATTTTAAATTTTCCTTGCGCCAACTTGTGTCACGAACCGTCAAAATTTATGGCATTAATTAGAAATGAGGACAAACAACAAGTAAGGATAGGGTCTTTATTTCTAAATATGTCTCTAAATATGATTTGACCGTTCTGTTCATAATGACACCAAGATTTTAAATGATCAAATATATAGATCATTTTCCTTTCTGTTCTATTCATAAAGCTCATTTCTATCCCGCGCAGATAAGTTTTTCTCAACAAACTGATCTCTATATGTATACGCATTTTTATTACAGGAGAGCTAAGTCACAATCTTCTATCATGGCCCCACGAAAAGCATCCAAGACAAGTGTTGAGATTTCGGTACAAGGCTCTGATAATGTTTCATATACTTCACCTCGAAGCCTTGATTCCATACGAACCTGGTCATACATCTCAGAGGTTCTGCAATCAGATTTGGTGAACTGTTCAGACGATTCCAGTGACAATGAGAAAGACGACTTGACTACCAAATAACAGATCGTCGTCCAGTCAGAGATGCACAAAGTAGCGGCCAGGCCACGTCTTCTGCCTTACTATGACATGATCCGATGGGCGCTAGATCATGTAGATATCCCTACCAGAACCATCATCAACAAGAATAAGGTCACTATTAGGACCTTTAGACCATAAAACTTACAGGCGATGTACAAGTTACCACCCAAGTCAAACTTCACATACAATGCAGAGTTTATAGAGGATTTTAAATAGAAGGAATGCGAGCAATACAAGAAAAGCTTATCTGATTTGATCAAGGACTCGGTCTCACACCCAGCGAAGTTCAGGGCAGATAGCAATGAAGTTTATTCCATATCTTCTTTGGAACCACAGTTCAAATACATAGCGATGATGACCTGTAGATTGTATGGGAGGGAAGACACCACACATTTTTTCCTCCCATGGGTGCCTCTGATGCATACAGTAGTAGAAGGTTGTTCTTTTGACTGGGCCAAACTGTTGTTAGATAGTCTAACCAGTCGGATTACAGAATATCGGACATAGAGGGAAACCGGGAAATCTGCCTCATTTTTTATTTCTGCATACATCATGGACGCCATGTGTTCCATGACACCTTTTGTCTTAATGAGTTGGAGATGGGCTCCATCGGAGGCTGAGCCTATCCATGTCTATCATTCTAAGATTTGGGAGGATAAGGCCTCAGATTTTATATATGAAAGCTTCAATTGGGTAATGGTACCGATGAATGTCGCCATCTTTAGTAATCCACCACCCCGGATCTCAGATAGCATCGTAGCCAATTTGAGCAGGGTGGCCGACTGGTACGTGGAGGAAGATTTTTCATACATCAGGGTTTTTGGCGCTTCGGTCCCTCCACATGATCTACCATTATTTATACCCGATAGGTTGGCCTATCGCGAGATTGCCATGCAAACCGTGATTGGTGGCATAAGTAAAGAGCTGAAGGGGTTTTCAAAGAAGGTATGGCCACCTTTCCCCATTCGTTTAAACACCTATTCTTTATTAGATTTTGGGCATGCAAAGGCCGAGGCAACAGCCTGAGAAGATATAAAATTAGTCCATATTGAATTCAAGAAACACGACCCAGACAGGGTCGTGAGTAATCACTTGCCTAGCTATGGCCTTAAAATGTTTGAGTACGAGAATTCACCTCATGATGATATTTTCCGAGGCGCGAGATCATATGCCTAGGTTTTGGCTTAGATACAAGCCCTGTCGTCCAAAGAGAGGGCCGATGTTTTCAAATTACAAGAACATAGGAGGAGTTGCCTTCCCCCACTATTACAGGGCAAGAATCCAATGACCATAGAGGTGCAGCAAACAAAAGCCAAAGGCTCCAAAGATTCAACACCCAGACAAGAAGAACAACAGGATAAAGAAGAGTATACTAGGGGCCCGAAATAGGAAGTCGAGGCTTTCGATCCTCTAAGCGAGCCAACTTCAGTCGTTACTCTAGGGAAATAATCTAAACAGGTCAGTAATCCCATTGTTTCTATTACTCCCCTGCAGTCGACAAAGGGAATACCAGACGCAGGTTGGATTTTTGGTGAAGAATTAACACCCATATCAGTGGAAAAGATACCTCCGAATGAATTATTCTTCGATAAGAAGAGAAAGGATGTCGTGAGACAAGAACTCTACCAAGAGGCAGGTACTGTATCCAAGAAATTTAAAATTATAACCGATGGAAGAACCATGAAGAAGGAATAATTTGCAACGCAAATAGCAAGAACATTGGGTGCTTTTTCTACGGAAAAYCRATATTCAGTCGGGACCCTAAAAGATCAACTGAAGAAAAAAAATCATCTAATCAAGACATTAGAGGCTAAACTAGCTACAACAGAGGTTGCTTCCAAAGATCAGGCGAATGCAACTTTGGAGCAAGATAGAATAGATGATCAAAATGAAATCGAGCGACTCAAAGATGATCTCGAAAAAACATATCTGATATTTCAGACAAGTCAGATACAGATAGTCCAGCAAGGAGAATTGAAAGAGCAGCTTCAAGCCAAATTAGAGTTAGTCGAAAGCCAGGTAATCGATATCGGGATATTTCAATCCCAAGCAATAGAAATTAGAAAAAGGTTATCGGCGACACAACAAGGTCTACTTGTTAAAGTAGAAACAATTCAAAGTATCTTCCAACTCATTGATAAGATATTGGAGAAACTCTATCATAGAGAAAGGAAAGTCGTAGCGGCTCAGGTTGTGTTCCAAGAGGCTATTATAGCCATGACGAGAAAGGAAATAAGCAGTAGTTCCAATTCTCCCATCTCAGAGAAGACCAGGAGAAATATCTTGTTGAAAGAATGGGAGTGAAATATATCTGAAGGCAAACAACAATCTAAGGAGATAAGAAAATCTTGTGAAGAAACTTTCGTTTTGTTAAATCAGATTTGATTGGGTTCTGATGGTGAAAGTAGCATTGAGATACTGGGTCGGATCAATACAGTCAAATATCTTCTAAATATCAAGGAAAATGAAGAAAGAGAATTAGCCGAAATATCACAAATAACCCAGAAAGACATAATTCAAATAGATAAATGGCTAATTAAACCAATTATATTATTATGTTCTATCAGCGCCAAGGAGCAGCAGGTGGAAGGAAAGTTGCCACGATTGGTGAAAGGTTGTTATATTTTTGAGTCCAATAACCAAGCAGAACCTTCTAAGTTGATATCACAGTTGGTGGAGAAGTGTATTATTTGCACGGAGCATGTGAAGAGGTAGGTTTATGGTACTAAATGAGGACAGAGATAAAGAAACGAAACATTTTAACTCCTTTGATTGTAACCAAAAACCTCTGGAACGATTGAGATTCCAACATAAAAAAATCTATATAAATATACATTTTGTAGAAAGAAAAAAGGGATTCCATCAAGTCTGTGTTATGAGTTTGTTCTCTTTGTTATTCATATTCAATTTTATTTCGTTTATATACATCTGATGAATGTTGCACTGCAATTTAGTAAAACTTCTACTGTAGTGGTTAAATTTTATTCATCTATATCGTTTATAGTTTTTCCTCTATATCGGATAACAGCAGATACAAGACCTATGAACCTTTAAGTTGTCATATTTTATGCTTCGTCGGATTCCTTCTTAGTCTATTTTCTTCCTCTGTTTAAGGAGTGAGATTCTCCCTTGATAGGAGCCTTACTTTATAAACAGCTAAATGTTTTTCTCATATTTCACACACTTTTTATTTCAAATATAACGCAGTTACAAAAAAAGGCCTTTGGTTTGCATTTTGTCCTTAACATTAATTTCAAAGTTCTCTTTATAAGATCAAATTGATACAGCATAAACAATTTCAGATTTCTGTTAAATTTTTTTGTTCCTCTATGACTGTCCCCATTGTAAGACAACCTAATATTGAACCCGGTTTATCGGACCAAACCCCTATCACTTTAAATCTCTTTGATACTATACTTAAAATAGCCACCACCTGGGTAGAATTTGAACGTTCATGGGCTGCAATTGAACGAGATATAAACATCCAGGAACAGTTGGAAGCCAGACAATGACAACCTAGAAATCAACCCTAGCTTCCTTTCCCGAAGGTATACTTTCCTCCCTTTTTACACCTTACTAACTTTCGAATGCCTAGGTATTGTACGTTTTAAAGCCTTAAGTACAGATTCTGGAACAATAGTGTGCAAGGAAATTGATCGATATCATAAGGAGATAGAGTGTCTCCGAGAACAACTCACACCAACGACTCCACTAGCAGTAAAGGAGCAAAGAAAGTAGGAAGCAACAACGCAACTGTAGGAGATAGAGAAACAGGTTGGTACAACAACAGAATTGTGCAATAAAGTAGCGCAAATTTGGACAAGGTTGGAGGAGGATCCGCATGTCCAACATTAGGACAAGGAAAAGGAGAGGATCAATGCAGTGATCCAAGAAATCAAACAGCAGTAGAAGACCATATCAATCCCAGAATGAGTCAAAGGGATGCAAGAGATAAAGAATATGTAGGAAGAAATTATCACTGTGCAAACACAGAAACAAGAGCATCAGGCTCATATAGAGCCACTGCAGGAATGGGTAGCAGAAGTACTCGCACAGGTAGAAGGAGCTAGAACAAAGATAGCACAAATATAGGTAGAATGTGAAGGATTATTGAGAGATGAAGTGGAAGTTCAAGTAGTGGATACCATCAAGGTTACGACCGTGCAGGCACTGACAAAATCTTCTGAACTAAAGGAAAAGTTCCAGATGATTTCCAAGGATATCGAGGAAGCTCAGAGAGATTAGGTGACTCGGGACAAGTCACATGTCAATGTTGGGGGCTTGTTGGCACCAAGCTAAAGTGGAAAGAAGGACAATCATGGGAAAGAAAGTGTGCATAAATAGAAGTAACAGTTAGAGAAAGAACAACACGTGTGCATGCAAGAAAGCGTGCACAAGGAAAGCGCCAACTGGAGGAAGAACAACATGCGTGCATGAGAGGAAGACCTAAAGTCGATAGTGTTAGGGTTTTGGTAATTTTTAGTAAGAAGGCTGAAGAGCCTGAAATGTATAAATATAGATACACATGTATCATATAGAGGTTGGTTGTTGGTTGATTTTGTTTTTATATATTAGGTTGGCATTTTTACAGTAAGTTTACTATTTTGTAAAGGTTCGGGTTCATATAACATTCCATTAGAATAAGGCATGAATGCAGGCATTATGAAATACTGTTATGTACCAAGTTTTTAAGGTGATGAGATAGAAATAAGGAGAGAAGGTATATCTGAGGATTAGTTCACAGGATGTAGAGCCTGGTGCGATCCAGTTCACCTCATATAGATCCTACCCATGAGAAGGGAATTGTAAGCGCGCAGCACCAGAAATGCAGAACTATCATAATAAAAGAGCCAAGAGCCAAATCTTTGTAGACGTATCCCAGGAGGTTGTGAGCCACGGTAATATTTGTGTAATGTGATGAATGTATGCATCTCTTTACTTTCTTTCAGTAGTTTATTGTTATGCTTAATAAATGAGTTAATATACTATTATGGAACACTGATATGCTTCTCGGAAAGGAAACTGTGTAATGGAAATGTGTACCCATGAGGAATAGCTAGATTACCTTCATAGCTCATAGGGCATGGCTTTGGTTAACAAACCCCTATCTCATACTCAATCCTAGGCTGTAAACACCTGAGTCTTACAACCACCCACTTAAGTCTATCTTGAGTGAGACTGTGCAGTGCATTTTGTGTATTGTGTTGCCTTCTGGTTTTCAAGGAGGGCCGATAGTTTTAGAGGCTTTATTGGTAACCTGAAAGATATGAACCTTGGGTCAACAAATCAGGTAGTAGAAGAGAGAATTTGTAAACCAAAATCCTATAATATTGATCCTCTATCGGATATGATCCTTTTAGGAATGTCATGCAATATCAAAATAATCTCAAAATATCGTTGATAAAAACTCTAGATATGTATGGCACCTGATACATCGTGCATAGAGGAATAAATTGTGCACTCTTCATCAGAGTGTCTACGACCATGAAAATCGAGTCATGTCTCCTTGCCGTCAATGGAAATCCAACAATAAATTCCATCGAAATGACCTCTCGTTTCAATTCTGGAATAACGAGTGCCTGTAGTAATATTTCTAGATGTTTATGTTGAACCTTCACTTGTTGACATTCCATACACCACGCCATGAAGTTAACTATGTTTTCCTTCATTCCTTTCCAGAAGAATACGGGCTTAAGGTATGCCCTCATCTTCATGACTCCTGGATGAGCCATGTACACTACTCTATGAGCTTTGTTTAAGATCAAATTTCTCAATTCATCGTTAGGAGGTATGTACATCTGGTCATTATACCTCATCGATCTGTCATTGTACAAAGTATATCCTTTAAATTTTGGTACCAACATGGTGTCTTGTCCGATATTTTCCTTAACCTTTTTATACCATTCATCATTGTGCTGTATAGTTAGAATATTTTCTCGAAGATTTGTCTGAACATGTATCACTAGAAATATACGTGGTCTCAGACTTAATGCATCTGCCACTTTGTTCATTATTCCCTTTATGTAAGTAATCTCAAAATCGTACTCGCTAAGCAATTCTGACCAATGCCTTTGTCATGCATTCAAGTCACTTTTCATAAAAATGTGTTGCAAGCCACAATGGTATGTTTTTAGTTTGAATTTCCATCCAATCAGGTATTGTCTCCACACTCTAAGGGCATACATAATGGCCAATAACTCTAAATCATGCATCGAGTAGTTCTCCTCATGATTCCTTTATTTCTTTGAGATGTAAGCGATCACTCGACCATCTAGAATCAAGGCTCTTCCTAAGCCTTCCTTGGATGCGTTTGTACATACCAACAAGTCCTCATCCATGTCAGAGACTTTTAGTATCAACTTTGTCGTCAACAATGCCTTGATCCTTCGAAATGATTCCTAGCATTTCTCAGTCCATACAAACTTCTTGTTTTTCTTCTGCAATTCTATATTCAGATTTTATATTTTTGAAAAACCTTCGATGAACCATCGATAATATCCTTATAAACCCATGAATTTACGTACTTTTGGTACATTCATCAGCACATGCCATTCCATAATAGCCTCAACTTTTTTTGGATCCACAATGATGCCTTCACCGGAGATAACATGCCCCAAATAATGAATCCTTGATTGATAAAAAGAGCATTTTGATAGTTTCCCATACAATTTGTTTTCTTGTAAAAATTGTACTACCAAGCGCAAATGTTTGTCATGTTTTTTCGTTGTCAGAAAATATATCAATATGTCATCAATGAATACTTAAACAAACTTGTCCAAGTATTCGTAGAACACCCCATTCATCAAGTTTATGAATACCCCTAGGGAGTTTGTCAGTCCAAATGGTAAAATGATAAAATCATAATCCCCGAACCTCATCTTGAACTCGGTCTTAGGAATGTATTCCTCTTTGATCCATAACTAGTGATATCTTGATCCCAAGTCGATATTTGAAAACACCATCGTGCCTTTAATTTGGTCAAACAAATAATATATTCTTGGAAACAGATATTGATTCTTGATCGTTGTCTTGTTAAATTGATGGTATTCAATACAAAGTCTCCACAACCCATCCTTATTCCATATGAAAATAACAGGAACACCCCAAGGTGACACGCTGGGACTTGTAATTCCCAGGTACAATAACTCGCTCAGTTGCATTTTCAACTCCTACAACTCAGGTGTTGACATCCGATAAGGCACTCTTGCTATTAGTTCAGTTCCAGGTTTTAGGTCGATTGTAAACTCCAATTCTCTTTCTGCCGGAAAACTTGGTAACTCTTATGGGACCATGTCCGCAAACTCTCATACTAACGAAAGGTTTTTTAATCCTTCTACCACGCCCTTATCGTTCAATGATAATACTGCATATAGATTGCATCCTTTACGCATGCTCTTATATAGTTGTAGTGAAGAAATGAACCTTAAGGAAACTCCTTGGTTTCTTCCTACCATCACTCGTCTCTATCCCTCATCATCGATCAAACTCAATTGTTTCATCTTACAATTGAGTAACGCATCATGTGATTCCAACCAATCCATACCGACCATGACGTCATAGTATCCTAAGTTCATGACGTACATGTTGGCCTTCAATACAAAATCTCCTAGGTTCAAGATACAGTCTGTAACCTTTCCTCCAACCTTCTGCTTGGCACTCAAAGCCATTTCCACGTAGTTAAACTCGTCCCATTCGACTACCTTTACCTTAATTATTTTTATCATTGCACCGGAAATAAAGCTCTTTTTAGCACTAGGATCTATAAAAATACTAAAGGTCTGGTTAGTGATGGTACTTAATGTCTTGAGCATAGTAGACCGGTGCTCGGTCTTATGGTTATTCACAGTTGCATGAATCTGGTGGGCCTTGCCAAAATATCCTACTATAGTGTGTCTGACCGATCCAACTTTTTTGGTCTTTCAACCAAACTGTCATGCTGGTAATGTGTCTCTCCACATGTTTAGGCTCCAATCTTCGGTTCAGTACTCCTGGTCCCTGAACTAGAAGTTGCTGGCCCACCAGCCTGAAACCCTGGTTTATTCTACTAAAGAGGCCTAAACTGTAACTATTGTCGACAACGTTGTTATTGGTGTTGTGGTCTTCTATAGGGAGTCTGTTGCTGAGGCACCAGTTGTCGTGGTGTCATGAATATGGATCCTATCGGACTACCTCGAAACCCTGATGAATGTCTAGCTGGTTTTTGATGTTTTTGCGCACCAGATGTCGCCTGCCCCATCGATCTCGCAGGAGTCCTACCCTGACCCCCCTGATCAGATATTCCTTAGCTATGAGGGCCTTCTGGACTGCATTGTGCAATGTTTGAGGCATTAGGATCTTCACTTTCGCACGAATTTTGACATTAAGGTTGAACACAAACTTGTTGAAATTGAGCTTCTCAGTGTTCAGATGTGGATCATACCTAAGAAGCTCCATGAATCGAACCTCATAATTGGGGATTGTATGAACACCCTATTGCAAGGCGTTGAACTCATTGAGCTAGCACACAATGAACTTATCTGGCAAATACCTCTCTCGAAACCGTTCCTTGAACAGTTCCCTTGACATGTCTTCGACAACCATGCTCAGTTGTGGTAGGAGTGTCTTCTACCATAGAAGAGTTCTCCCCTTTAGCTGAAATACCTCCATGAAAACTATCATGTTGGAGGTGTAGTTGCTAAGTGAGAATCACATCGCCATGTTCTCCAATCATGCCTCAACGGTCGCTCCATCTATGGCACCCAAGAACTCGGGAAACTTGACCTTATCGATTTATCTGTGAACATTTCCATTATCGTCTCGAGTGCATTGTGGACCCTTAGGGGGTAAGGGGGCCTGGCCTTATCTCTATCTAGTTGGTTAATCAAGGCCTCTAAAATCCTTTGAAAGGACCTCATCAACCCAGCCACATTCCTCACAACAATCTTCTCCTGTCCAATGACTTTCTCTTCTCCTTGGGGGTTAGACCCCTCTGGAATGGATGTTACTGGAGGCATCGCACCTCCTCCCCTAGAATCACATCATCTGCCTCCACAACGTCCTCTAACCATGATTACCTATAGGGATAGAATTCAATTTGATTAGTGATAAATTATTAATCAAGTGTTTAATAGAGTGGAAGGCGTAATGATCCCAAGTCGTGGGGTTGAACCTAGCTATGATACCATATGTGACGAGACCTATGTTACAACTAGGAAAATCAAAGAACAATAGGTAATTTTTTTAAGCATTAGGAAAATAGTGTCAACACATAATTCAAACAATGCATAATCAATTGAGATTATAATTAAAAGAATTACAAGCGACTCATTGTCGTAATCAAATAACCTTGCAACCAATGCATCAACATAATTAGTAACGACACATAATTAACACATCATCACATTTATATAATGAAACATAATCAACAAGCATCATAAATGGTGATGCAATATCAACTCATCACGATCAACTGTAATCATCAATACTTTTAATCACTCAACTCATCACATAAAGATAACATAAGATAACATAAAGATAACATAGAGATAACACTAAACATAAAGATACTACCCACCCAACCTACCCTGCAAGGTTAGGACCTCCAAGGCACATAAGCAATGCTCAAGCCTAGGATTGATCTGATTGATTTTGACCACTTAAGGTCTCAGAGTTGGCCATTGTTCTGAGAAAAAAGGATGTGTCTACATCCCACTAACAAAATCAAGTCCAAAAACCAACTAGCTATATCAACAACATCAACGATAATCAATGATGCAATAGTGTTCTAATAACCAATCACACCTCACATAAATTTCATGGTGCAAGAGAATTTAATTACTAAATCAATCATACAATGACAAAAGTTAAGGTGCAATGTAATCAAATTTATTTTTTTTTCAAGGCGCAGAAGCAGACATCTACTTTACTTCAAGACACACAACTGATAAACCATTTAATTCAACAATAATCAACATTATCTCAAAGTGCACGCGTGATCCGATTACTGACTTAGACATAAATCAACATTCCTTCTGTAAGGGAATTCATTCTCTCAATGATGTATTCGTTAATATTTAGTGGCGCAAGAAGTAACTACACCCATGACCCTCCATACATATCAGGGCTCCAAATAATTATCAATTAAATTTGATTGTGCAAATAAACATGTTCTAAAACAAACATAAATTAACACGATTAATGGCACAAGAGTAGATCGATTACTAAAGCAATTCTCAATAAACCTTGTAAGAATGCGCAAAGTAAAATAATCACAATAAATTTAGGGTGCAAGTAAATAATTACAAGGAAATCACATGTCAACTTCATTTAAGGCGTGCAAGTAAATTTAAATACTAAAATGATCATGCATCACCATTATTTCAAGCGTAGGAGAAATCAATAGTTTTGTTCCTTGAATTTATTTAGGAGGACCTAAGATTTTTTTTTTTAAATTATAGGTGATACCTCACGCACATTACCGACATATCTAAATATAAAACTTATATAACCTTTCCTATTTACATTATAATACCTTGTTGCTTCCTAACTTGGGATGACTTATATAAGTAATAAAACTCAAATTGTATGTTTTTATTTTCACCTAATTTACTCATGTACTGGTCTTGTGAGCTTGGCTTCTAGAATTCATTTACCAACAACTTTATCACCTCTATGACAATCTTTGGTGCTCCTTATGGATTTTTTACATCAAGGCTCATGTACAAGTCTAGTGCGTGGTCTTTGAGTGTTATAGCCATCTGTGCCACTTTGTATCCTTTTTTGTGACTTATTTTTCTTCCCAAATCTTTTCACAGATGAATAAATTCTTATTAGGGTCCTTTGACGCCTTACAATGAAACTCTACTAATCTGATAATGGAATCTACTCCTACGATTTTGAAATAGGTTGAACTACTATCTCTGCGCAATGTAGATAGTTGGTTGTTACTTCATGAACTTGTACTCCCATTTGGTTGTCCTCTATTGGACCCCTGACCTGCTACCCCTATTCTACTAAAAAATGGTTTTCTAAAACCTTGTCTTACTTTAGGTGTATTAGTCACACATGGCATTGTAGGTTCCACTCTAACTGTGATCTCGACTGGAGTTTTTCCTTCTTTTCCCGACCCTAGACCTCTATTTTTCCTTTCATATGTTGCGCATAGGATTTCCTCAATCTACTCCATGGCCTGGAGATCCTCTACCTCTTCTTCATTGCTTGATAAGCCCTCTCTGTCGGCTATGGCCCTATTTCTGTTATTCATCTTATATTGGTAAGGTATACCATTGTGCGTCATTCTAATTTTTTCCATTTTCTTCTTTGTCTATTACTCGTCCATCATGATTGGGTCCATGGACTCCTTCTACTTCCCCTTATCCAACTCCCTATCCATATCCCAGACTCTTGTTAGTGCTTCCCCCATGCACGCAGGGAAGTTTAGTTGTCTGAGTCCATGGTCATCATGCCTTTATCATATAATAAAAAATTTATGGAAGTATAAAGTGATCTATGTACCTACCTCTAGGCCCCTTTAGAAAATCCTTCTCTGCAAAAGTGTATGAATTTGGAGTATCAACTACAAATTACGTGATAAACCTTGCAATAATACTATCTAACCAAAAATCTACTGCACATGTAATTTTATTATTGAATTGATGCAACTGCGTGATCTCCACAAGATGCCACTCTAGTTGTCTTATCTGATTCATGAGCCAAACATCATTTGTTTTAATGAGTTTGAATTTCTCCTTTGTTTTCTTTGAAAGGATGTAGTGCTCCATACTTTTGTACCCATGAGTCCTATGTTGAATTGCTAAAATTCATTGTGATGATCCAATAGGGAGGGTATATTTTTTTGTCACTTATACATAATGCTCAGTTACTATTTTGAAACCACACAACCCATTTTTGTCATCATGACTATTGTTTGTATGCTTGAGTCATACACAATATGAAAATAAGATAGCCTTTCAATTATGTCTATGAACCTTATTTGTATCTTTAGTTTTGATCATATTTTAAACTTCAAGCCCATTTTTTTAATGTTCTTCTAAATTTAAATGGATATTATGCTTATGCTCACTTGTGGATATATATATATGGATTGACTTGTGCCATAAATATTATGAATAATGTATTTCCATCATCCCTTATTCTTATAGTACAAACAATGTGCAATTCAACATATCCATTGTGTATAGTAGTAATGAATTGTTTAACATCTATCTAATTCCTTTTGCCAAAATGTGTGCATTTTGCAATCCATTTGTTAAAATCATTGTATGTTTTATTATATATACACAAAGTGACATAAAGATGAATGTGGACCCTTCCTAAGTGAACTAATTAACAAACTAAAACAATAGGTGTTGAACACTCTTCCAACTAGTTTTATTTTATGCTACAAAGAAAAAAAATGCTCAAATGGTGCATGAAAAAACATGCAAACTAAATGAGTGGAATAACTACATTGACTAAATGGCATATATCTTTTGTACAATTGTATGTCCTTAAAATGAATAAAAGAACACATCAACTCCCAAACCCAAGAGTAATGATATTTTATCATTCTTAGTCGTTCAAAGTATTGTCACACTAAGTTCCATATAAAAAACTAAATAATTAATGAGAATAAGGTTCTGAAGTAAAACTAATATTACACTTAGAGAAAAATGCTAAAAAAGATACTAGCCTAGACTATTTTCTCAATCAACCTATACCAACTTTAAACATTTAAACCATTCCTTATTTGGGATATTAATGATCACTTATTGATGCATCACACATATAACATAATCACAATTCTAATCTTTAATTATATACTATCTAAATCAATAATTCTAAACTTGCTCACAATTTATTTTTTTTTTCTCTTTTCTTTTTAGTTATTTATACTCTTTATTTTCATACTAGTATTTCATAATAACTATTACTTTATGCGCTTCTTCTTTTTTAGGTTAATACAAACACCATTGACTACTCTGGTTGATTTAAATTAAAATTCATTTGAAAAATAAAATAAGGAGTAACACATGTTCTAATCCATTGGATAACATTGAATTCTCAACCATAAATAATTCTCGTTTGTGAAAAGTGATCAAAGGTAAAACCTACATTTCAATTCTATCGATGTTTGAGGACAAGGTTATAACAAGTGAGATTTTACCCTAAGTTCTAATTAGGGCTAGAATATGGTTATATTGTTTCCGAGTTTGAATAACCGTAATACTAGATATATCGAACCCCTCATATCTACATTATGTTTCAGGTTATATAACAGCATGGTGTGTATGTGTAGTTCAACAACTTCTTCATGTTTAATATTAAAAATATTAATTTTATATAATATATGCATATGATAGTGTTAGGTTTTATCAGGTTTATAATTCATTGCCAAGCCTTTATGGTGCTAGATCGTTTTTTATTAGTATCTCCATGGTTGAACTTATTTTTTTATGTGATGATTTCAATATTTGGTCACACCAAATAACGTTAAATATATTCCTAGGTTGTATTGAGAATTATCTTGTGTAAATAATTAAGTTAAATTTGTATATTTTTTTTTTTATCATAGATGTATCTATAGTTGACCATTTCATGCATTGTTATAAGGACCCAAATTTAATCAAAGAAGTTAAATTTGTATATTTTTTTTATCATAGATGTCTCTTGACCAAATTTTCACAAAGACCCAAATTTAATCAAATAGATGAAAAAGAACCAAAAACAAATGGAAAG
This sequence comes from Picea mariana, assembly GCA_032191745.1. Lineage (NCBI taxonomy): Eukaryota > Viridiplantae > Streptophyta > Pinopsida > Pinales > Pinaceae > Picea > Picea mariana. The sequence continues at coordinate 208,971 of JASDQU010107583.1, forward strand.
TAAGACAGACTCCTAGTGAAGTCTGAGTTAAGATGGACAACCGCTTTTGTCAATCATGAAATTTTGCTGCCAATGATTGAATGTCTTAATTTGGCTGCCTCTTTATTTCAACAATAAGACTTTACAAAGGGAAGGCTTTTTACGGCCTTATTTCTTGACTTCAGAATGTATTCTGCTACGGGGCAAAATATATCCACCGCGACCACTATTTCCATGACGGCCAATTAAATAATTTATTTTTTCTCATAAGATATAGATATGGGATTGTAAACAATTCAAAATAGTTGTGATTCTTTTTCACTTCTCTTTTCGTTTACCTTTTATTCAAACTTCAATAATTCCTACATAGTCAAAAACTTTACAAGTCGTTCCGGGTTTTTGTCCATTCGGGCACTAACAGAGAGTTTTTTATTAGGTTATGTCCATTAGCTATAGACTTTTTCCTGTAAAAGTCAAAACATGATAAATATTGAATAAATAGTGAAGCTTAATGACCTACCATACGTGCGACTAAATCGAAACCAATAAAGACCAGATTAAGGAAAATGCTATGCCAATAAGAATGGAATGGAGGAATATGGAACACGGCGAGAACGCGATGTGGTCTATTGCCCTTTATCAGTTTAATATTCGTTCCCTAATATTATGTCTTTTCTTTCCACTGATTCTTAATTTCTATGCATTTTCTATTGTACACGGAACACGTTTTCGTAACGACCCAGAAATCGACAAAAAAATTATTCCATTAAAATTCTGACGGATTTTTCCACGAAACTTCTGATTCAGTAAATAAAGTAAATGAGACAGCTTCACTGATCCTCCCCTCCTCTATGTTTCTATGACTTTTTCCTCCTATTCGTCGCATCTCAACACCGCTTTTCATTTAGTTTCCCTATAACTATGACGTTACTCGTAGTTTGTTTCAAACGCGAGCGCAAGATTTTCTCAAGTTTCCTGTATATTCTTCTTGAAAACAGAACTGTAACGGCACACACCAGCTGAAGGGTAAGCAACCGTATTTCCTATTTCTACTAAAAATATCAGCTCAGCTCATTTTGAATCTGTATGTCAAGGAAGGAAGAAATGCTAAGAAAGCTGTTAACACGAGATTTTGTGTGAAATTGTTTTACAGGTCATGAGCCAATTTTCTAAGGCAGAAACTGCTTGCGCTGCTTGCAAGTTCCAGAAAAAGAAATGTTCGGAGAAATGCGTGCTGGCACCTTATTTCCCGCAGAACGATCCCAACAAGTTCTTGTTGGTACACAGATTATTTGGAAATCGCCATGTCGTCAAACTACTACAGGTTCGTCGGATACCATTCATTCATAAATATGTGAAAATATTTTAGAACTGAAAGAAGTTTTCCAAAAACAAATTGGATACTGAGCTTATATATGACCATGCGATAATTACAGGATCTCCCAGCAGAGCAGAGAGGTGATGCAGTAAGCAGCCTGGTGTACGAATCAAGAGCTAGAGCTGCAGATCCTGTCCATGGCTGTGCGGGAGTAATCAATGATCTCCAGAAAAGAATAGAAGAAGTGCAAGCACAATTGGCTTCCACACAAGCAAAGCTGGATAACATTACTCTGCAACATTCTGATATCTTAATTACCCTCAATAATACAGGATATCATCAAGGTTGGGATCCCAATTTTTACAGCCCTTCACCCCAAGAGAGTCAAGACACGCAATATAGTAACCCACCTGTTTTAGAGGACGAGGTAGATTGTCTGCAGTTATGGGAGACATAAACAAGAACGATTAGCTATTGTTTGATTTGAGAAAAGCTGTATTACATTTTTTTTTGGTGTTTCTCCCTTCTTTTCGCCTAATCCGGCTTGTCCTGCCTGTGCGTGAAATGTATCATACATTTATTTTATCGAATGCAATAATATGATTTTGTGTTCACCGATGAGGTTTATTGGTTCGCTTCCTTTTGTGATTCCATGTGAGTTTCCTTTTAGTTATAATTGCTTCGAATATTTCCAGTGTAAATGAAAGTTGTATCAGTGAGTAAAACGAGGCGGCAACTAATTAAATGCAGTCTCCAAAGCCTTGTTCACTTTACAACTAGGGTACATATTATTATGGTAGCTATTATTATAAAAGTTGTTCAATTTTTAATTATATTAGACAGTTAAACCTTGGTTATTATAATTTTAAATATCTATTTAAATAAATGGTTAGTTTGGATGACATTTAAACTAGCACAGCCTCCAACTGGCTGTTGGAAAACGCCGAAAGGTATTCACTCACTGGTAAAATTCTCGGCCCAGTAAAAACCTTCAACTTAGTAAAATTCTTCGCCTTGTAAAAATCTCCAAATCTCCAGTTTAATTATAAAAAAAACTAATTGATATAATAAAAACGCCAGGTTCTCCAGCCTAATAAAAATCCCCAACTTAATTAAAAAAAACTTAATTATTACCTAATGAATTTTCAAATACCTGTCAAACATTATCAAAACGCCATGAAAATTACGGAAATTCTTCGCAAAACACCTTAAGATCATCTAACGGTCCTACCTGTACAATGAGAAGAGAAAAACACAGGCTGGACACAAAATATTCAGAATGGATGGGGTGTATAGATTATCAAAACGCCATGAAAATTATGAAAATTCTTCGCAAAACACCGTAAGATCATCGAGAAGTCCTATCTGTAAAAGAAAATCGCTCTGAAAGTGCCGCAATGAAAAGAGAAAAACCCACGCTGGACACAAAATATTCAGAATGGATGGGGTGTATTTATAGAAGCGAAAGGTGCTTATGGAAATATAGGGACTCCCTTTAACTTTAACTTTAACTTTAACTTTAACTTTAACTTTAACTTTAACTTTAACTTTAACTTTAACTTTAAATTTAAATTTAAATTTATATATATATATATATATATATATATATATATATATATATATATATATATATATATATATATTCGAAAGTTTAGTGAAAGCCCAATTTATAGGGATTTCTATCTTGTTCTCTAAATTTGAACAGAATACCATCCAATACCATAATAATCGTTTATTTCTCAAGACTCGAAATGCGCTGAACCCGCTACAAAAATCATTCAATCAAATTTTTGGAATGCATTAAAATCGAAATGGACAGAACCGCTACAAAATTCATTCAATCAAAATTTTCTAATGCATTAAAATCACGCTACAAAATTCATTCAATCAAAATTTTCGAATGCATTAAAATCACTAATCCTTACATTGAGTTAAACGAGAATAATGGAGATGCAGTGGTAGCTGCCATTTTCCATCCATATAAAATGGAGATGCAGTGGTAGCTGCCAGTGGTATGCATCCATATAAAATGAAACACTAACAAGTGAGGAAAGTCAGAAAATTAAACGGACTGATAGCTAACAAATGAAATGCTTGGACAGTTGTTGATCTCAAAGGTTAATCAATCTTAAAGGTATGTCAACATTTTTAATTGTTAGTTATTAGATTAGAATTTTAAATTAAAAAATGATTAAGTGTACCCATTACCAATAGATGTACACCTTCATGATAATAAATGATTAATTTTGTTGAGATCAAATAATACTAAAAAAATGTTGAAATGTTTAAAAGTTCTTTTTTAATTTTTAATTTCTCTTAAAAAAAATTTAATATTAAATTTACAGAAATTTAATATTATAATATTTTTTTTTTATATAAAAATTGAAAAAATTATTATATGGTAGATATTTGCAGAAAACATAATATTAAATATCTTTAATTTTTTAATATTTTAGTAGATTTATTTCTCATCTATATTCTCTTTGATTAATAAAAAAGAAATAATTATATTTTAAAATTTATATTTAGTTTAAAAATATTATTTTAATAAATTATTTTTTGAAATAAAAAATATTTACAAAATAAAACTAAACAAATACAAAGTGAAAGACAAAGAAATTTAAATAGCAAATAAAAAATACCTAGCTCTTGCTTGGAAATAACTATATTTTACAATCATTAATGAAATTGAATTTAACAGTTATATGAAACATTTTCATTATAATAATAAATAATAATAATCTATTTTTAAGGTCACAGCCAAGTCAACACATCAAATTGGTGTATGAGACCCCTTGTTTGTGGGACAAGGGATCCTCTTCGCTCAGCAATTTGACTGGTAAAATCTACGAAGATATACATACCCTACCCCCCTCTGGATTTGAACCGATGACCTCTTAAGAAAAACACATGAAGTTTTTGATATCATAATTAAATTAAAATTTATGTTTTAGGATGAGATAGTCAATTTACGAAGAAGACCTGCAGGGCCGTTTTAACATTTGATGCCGCTCTGTTGACCTCTGCTTTAATAACAATGACAGGCCAAACCTCTCTATTTGTAGATTCTTCTTATGCGATTTCGATACTCTTTGTCATAAAATACATGGGAAAGCACTTCTAAGAAGGTTGCGGCCTGTCAAGGCAAGTTGGAATTTAATACAAAGAATGGGCATCGAATTTCAAGCCATATAAAAAAATATATCTTTCCGGGTCAATTACTAATCAATCCATTTATGTTAACTATTATATATATATATAATTAATAAAAATGAATTTTAGAATTTTCAAACTTCAAATATGCCCTACAAAATGGAGCAATATTTTTGAATTAATTAAAACTTTAGAAAATTAGTAAAGACAACTTGCTTTTGTACTTATGGTCTTTTGTATTTAAAAATTCATTATTGATTTTAATTTTACATAAAGAATGGATTTTTGTTACAAGGTAGGGTCATTATTCTTTTAAAAAACAATCAATATAAAATAAAGATGTTGTCATTTATTTATTTTTAAGTTTTTGCATGCATAAATGTTTTTTTTCATTAAGCTACATTTTTATGAGGATGTAATTCTAATTTTATTTAAATCAATTTTATTTTCAGGAATTCATAAAAATAAAGCTGGAAGTTTATCTAAATTCATCATTATAATGATTAATACTTGAAAAAAATAGTTTATATTTAAAGAATATGTTTTGAAATAATGCAAAATCAAATTTTACAATCATATATATAATTAAGAGTTTGAAGTGTATTGATTAGAGACTCAATCTTTGGGATTGTTTTACTTATGTAAAATTATTGTAAATATGAAGAATCTTAGGTGATAGGAAGAGTCACCACTAAAGAAAGATGAACAATCATTCATTTGTATATTTAAAAGATATGTTTTACTTGAAAAATCATTGTATATTTGAAGGATATGTTTTGTTGGTTAAGAACATGTGTTTCCTCCTAAGAGGTCACAAGTTCAAATCCAAAGGGGGGTAGGGTATGTATACCTCCGTAGACTTTACCAGTAAAATCGCTGGGCAAAGGAGGTCTCATACACCAATTTGGTGTTTGTCTTGGCCATGACCTTAAAAATAGATTATTATTACTATAACATCTCGCTCTAATGAGCATACTTTTATTGACTTATTCATTGAGGACACTTGCGTACAAGTGATCCGGTTATGGTATGTGATGATTTTGTTTCGCTTATGAGTTATATATATGATGACAATGATGTGTTGTGACTCATTATTATTTTGATGTATATATATTGGCAGATGTTATTGACGAATTTTCCTGAGTGTGTAAGACACATGACAGGTTGTGGATGTCGATGGCATCAATGGGCTTCCTTGGACTCCAGATTGAGTCAAGGAGTGGATTGTATTGTTTGAGTATTTCATTATTACGCACATGTGTTGTATGATGGATTTCAATATGATTTATGTATATGGATTTTTTATATGGTTTATGTCAATGGCTGCAGGATTCACGATGCTTGTTAATCCAACTCACATAAGGAGTAAAGGGGCAATGCATAGAAACCAGAGATTGAGGGAGAGGTGTGGCAACATCCCTATCAGAGCCTACTACCACTCTTGTCGTGGCCATAACTGTAGGTTAACGATTACCTATTTTGTGTGGTCCATTATTTTGTGAGGGAAGACTCAGAAAGTCCCTCACGAAGATTTATAAGGGGCGCACAATAAGGGGGAGTACTTATTCCTTAGAAGCCCTTAGTCTCTCACAAGGTCAACCGAGTGGAGTGTTGACTCCAACGGTTGGACAAACTTCCAAAACAATTCAAAGGCTTGTGGCACCCTTGGAGCACGGGGGTGCATCTTGAAGGGCACGTCGCGTAATTAAAAACTTGAGTCAATAAATCTAGGTGGCCTATAAAACATTTTTTAAATCATTAGACCTTGTTAGAATAAAATAACTAAAGAAACAATAGATTATTAATCATAAAGCCTAACAAAAGTCTAAGTCTAAATTTAAATAAAGGACTAAATGAATTATGACATGAGTTAAAGATTGAGATAAATCAATTTCTAGTAAAAAGTAGGTAAAATCTAAAGATTTGATAAAATGCACATGTGTGCATGAAATTTAATAAAAATAGATTTTAATTAGAAATAAATAATAACTTGAGAGAATGGGTGTACATAAAATAGAAGATTGAGTCAACCTACCATTAGTCTAACTAGAAGAAGACTCCTAATCCAACTCTAACTAAGATCTTGTTAGGAGACACCCATTAATTAAGGGATTGGGGAACTAAGAGACAATTAAGAGGAAAAAGAGGAACACATTGGGGAATGTGACAAAAAATAAATTTTAAATAAAATAAAAAGAGAATTTACTTGTGCAACGTGGGGAGAGTGTGACACATGTAGTGGGTGAATAATCCTTTAATTAAATTATTACAAAATTAATTATTTGTTTTTTAGGACATGTGCCATTGGAGATTTTTCTATAAAACAAATGCGGTAGAAGGTTTGTTTTGACTATGATTTTCTTGTGAGAGTTAGGATAGTAAGCTTGTAAAAAGAGTGGGAATTCTTCCTTGTGAGGCAATTCTTGGAGCCAGAGTTGTTGGTTTCTTGTGTGTGGCCCATTTGCGGCTCGGGGGGATTAGGGGGAAGAAGAGTACCCCTAGCATTAGTTGGGGGGTACCAGTGAAGTTTCATAGATTAGAAAGCAAGAGAACAAAAAGAGTGAAAGAATTTGAAGGGCATCTTCATCTTGTAACCTTCATTGATCCCAGTATTTTTATATTATGAATTTACCTTGTAGTACAAGTATATTAGTTTGTTAGATTTATATGGCCACTGTAGAATCACAAGAAGGACTAAATGCCAATTTATTAAAATTGTTGTCAAACAAATAATAGTTACAGTGTTTACAATTGTCCAATTTTCGCTGTAATTTCGGGCATTTTTTGAAATCTAAATTTGAGTTGCTTGATCCTCATTGTAAAATTCAAATTTATATTGTGTATGGTCTATGTTTTAGAATGGGTATTTTCATCCATATTTGAAGCTTTTGTGAATGAGGTTTTTAGTTGAGATTATTTAAAGAAATTAATAGTGTATTGATCGTCGGTAAACTAAGGAATTAAGTTTGAATTCGTATTCATGAGTTCTTTGTTGAATTTTGTTTTGAATCCTAAATCAACCCATATTGTGGGATATCTGTTGAATTATAATCTAGATTCAAATTTTGTATCATGGAAATCTCTATTGAAAATTTTGTTATTTCAATTTCGTTTGTATTGGACCTTTATTGAATTTTGTTTAAATCCAAATTTCATCATGTATTTTCTGTTGAATTTACTGATAAATACGAAGTTACTAGTAGCATGGAGTCTTTGTAATTTGTATTTTAAATTTGAAATTTTTTGGAATTGTGGAATGCTTGTTTGAAGGGTTTTGGGTGTTTTCACTTGCTTTTAAACCCGAGTGACTTGTTTTTAAACCTGGGTGTTAGCCCCTTCTTACTTAACAAGTTATGCATGTGACCACGGGCTAGAACCTAGCATTGGCCCTAAAGGTGATATTCGGAGGTCTGGGACTCTGACGCTCGAGAGGTTTCCTTAACTTCGACAATCTTGTCCACCCGAAGTGTTACCGGCCGAATTCGATCATAAGCGAGGTTGACCGGAAGATGTAGGTTAACCCTATTCTTCCACTTACCTTTTTTAATGATTATGAACTTAATCGGATGACTCACGGGAATTCTCCTCACACGAGAAGCTACAGTGAAGATTCTACTCTGGATATTTGGGCTTCAGAAGTTATTGCGACTCCAACATACCTTAACTCTGAACTAGACGAGGTCGAAACCCACAGATATTACAGTCCTTGTTTAAGCGTCATCAACGATTAGGATTTACTACGGACTTCTGGACTCTGGGAGTTCCTTAACCTTTAACATCTATGAATCAATTTCGTCGGAGTACCAAACTAACGAACTTCCAGAGAACGAAGACTCAGAGATCTAATGGTCCTCGTTAGATTACTAGATCCACGATTTTCCTTTACTCCGTGACTTCATAGCTTCGGGGTTTTATCCTCTTTCACAACTTTTAACAGTTCTACCCAGATCATCGAACCGCCAAAGGGATCGGGGATCTAACTACTTACAGTACCCTTTGATCAATGATTGATGTCAACTCTGGAGTTAGGGACTTCGGGAGGCCTTAAACCTTTTGTAACAACGACTCAATTTTTCCGAAGTACTGAATTAAAGAACCACCGAATGACGAAGGCTCGTAGATCTAACAAATCTCATTCGATCACTAGATCTACGACTGTCCTTCACTATGGGACTTCAAAACTTCAGGGTTTTCTTAATTCTTAATAGTTACGTCTCAAACTAGCAAGAGTATCGAATCCCTAATAACTCGGACATCGACGACTCACTCTTATCCAATGATCTATGGTCAGGATTAATTGTGGGCTTCAGAGCTTCAGGGCTCCATGCCCCAACAACTTTAACTATTCCAAACCACCGAATTCACGAAGTCCGAAGGACTCACGGTTTAAGGAGTGTGCTACTCTAGTCAAATCAGACGATTGTGGGGATTCAGAATCCTCACGATTAGATCCAATCCACTAATTATTATCAAGGGATTTCATACTCTTGATTTCCCACTTGGAACTCTACACGCATTTTACCTCCTAAACTTCACCACTTGTTGAAGTGAAATCTGACACTCTCTTGTGCTACCCTCCTAAACTCTAGACTTAAAGGTTTGCATGTGCACCTCTTATTCTTACTATGTGTATTTTTTCATTGTATTTCCTGAGATTATGTAATTCAGAAGATCAAGGCCTCTGCACATCGTTACTGTGTTACGTATGCACCTTTCCCTATTTCTACTAAACTTGGACTTTAAAAAGTTTCGACTGCGCACTCCTTGCCTTGACACTATGCACACTTTGCATTGTGACTCCCAGAAGGGAAACTTAGGAACTTAAAACAAAAATGTCAAAGTCCTTCTTAGAAACAAACATCAACCAGACGTATTTTTGCATCATCACAATATATTTTAGTTTAGAAAGTTCAAAGCAAACTTATAGTCTTCTCTCAAGGATGAGAGATTTTATCTTCTCTTTTTCAAGCAAACTTGAGTAATGTTTAAGATTTCATTATCGATAGATTGCCCAAATAAGGTTTTTTGGTTATTACTATTTAATCCTATGTCTTGATATTATTAAATTTCTTCATATTCTTTTAAATAGTAAGATAATGAATTATTGCAATAGTATGCAATTGTGTAATGGAAGTAGTAACCAAGTTACCAGGTTTTCTATGTTCTTGAAGAAATTGTAATTAAGAATGTTGGTAATTCTAGTTGAACTTCAGAATAGATTGAAGTTATGGGAATTAGATACTTCCTCGTTCCTCAGAACAATCACTAGTCATGAGACCTTAAATGGTCAAGATCAATATGATGAATCCTAGACTTGAGCATTGATTATGTTTCTTGGAGGTCCTAACCTTGCAGGTAGGTTGGATGGGTAGATATCCTAGATTGCTTGTGTTATGGTTTATTTTGTTAGAAGCATTAATGTTGTATAATGAAACTTATAGTGTAGGATGTAAATGAGAAATGAATTTGTAAAAATTGAAGTATGTTAATGTCGAGTAACTTTTGTCCTTAATATTCTCTTTAAAAAAAAAATATCCACTACTGTACTCAGTTACATTTATGTGGTAACAAAGGGGTTGTTACATATGGCATCAGAGCAGGTTCAACCCTGTGACATTGGATCGTTACGTCTTCCACTGGGTTAAGTAAATGCTGAAAATTTTATATCGTTAATTAAATTATGAAATTTCACATGTAGGTAATCGTGGTTAGAAGATGGAGGGGAGGTATATGACATGGTGGTGGGGAAAGAGGTGTGAAACCTTTGATAGTACCCACGCCAAAGGAGTCTAACCCCTAGGGAGAATAACCAACCACTGAGAAGGAGAAGGTTGTTGTGGGAGATTTGGTAGGTATGATGAGATCCTTTCAGAGGATGTCAGAGGTGTTGATCAATCTCCTGGATAGAGATGAGGGCAGAGTGTCTATGCCCAATGAGGATTCACAATGCACTCCAGCTGGTAGTAGTAGTATACACACAGAACTCGAGAAGATGAAATTTCTCGAGTTTTGGGGTGCCCTGGACGACTTAGCCATTGAGGGATGGTTGGAGAACATGGTGATGTTATTTTCACTTCATGATTACACCTCCAACATGAAAGTTTGCATGTGGTATTTTAGTTGAAGGGGAGTGTTCTTCTATCGTGGAAGACACTCCTACTTCAACTAAACATCGTCGTTAAATATGTGTCATTGGAACTGTTCGAGGAACAGTTTCAAGAGAGGTGCTTGTCCGAGGAATTCATTGAGTGCCAACTTAATGAGTTCAATGCCTTACTACAAGGAGGTCATATGGTGCCAGAGTATGAGGCCAAATTCATGGAGCTACTTAGGTATGCTCCACATCTGAACATAGAGAAGTTAAAGGTCAAAAAGTTTGTGTTTGGCCTTAACTTCAACATTCGTGTGAAGGTGAGGATCTTAATACCTTGAACATTACATGATGCAGTTCAGAAGGCCCGCATAGTTGAGGAAGATATGAATAGTGGGGGTCAGGGAAGGACTCCTTCTAGATTGACTGGACATATGACCTCAGGATCACAACAACATCACACACCAACCAGATAGAATTAAAGGAATAGAGATACACCCAGAGGATCTATGTTCATGACACCGCGAAGACAGACTCCTCAACAAAGGAGTCCTTACAGAGGACCACAGAAACAACAACAACGTCGTCCGCAACAACAACATTAGTTTAGGCATGTTTAGCAGAACATGCCCATATCACAAACTGTTTGGACAACAACTTCTACTTTGGGGACCATGAGCACTAGATCGAAGACCGAGTGTTGGACATGTGGAGAGACACATTACCAGCGAAACTGTCCGATTGAGAAGCCCAAAGTGTTCAGATTATCAGGACCCACTACAGTTGGAGATTTGGGAAAGGCCCATAGGATACATGTAGTGATGAACAACCGCAAGTTTGAGCACCAATCCATTATGCTAGAGACGTCAGGAACATTCGTCTACCAAAGCTTCAGTATATTGATATATTCAGGTGTTATAGAGATCTTTATCTCTAGTGCAGCGATGAAGAGAATTAAGGTAAAGGAAGCTGAGCAAGATGAGTTCAGATACATAGAAATGACATCGTGTGCCAAACAAAAGGTTGGAGGAAAGGTTACGAATTGTAGCATTAACTTGGGAGACTTTGAAATGAAGGTAGATATTTCTGTCACGATCTTAAGATCTTATGACCTAGTGGTTGGTATGGATTGGTTGGAATCACATGATGCAATATTTAACTGTAAGATGAAATGATTAAGTTTGACAGATGATTTGGGACACAATAGAGTGATTATAGGAAGAAACTAGGGAGTGTCCTTAAGGTTTATTTCTTCCCTACATTTGCAGAAGTGGATGTGCAAGGGATGAAAGTTATATACAATATTAGCACTAAATGAAAAGGACAAGGAGGAAGGAATAGAAAACCTTCCTGTAGTACAAGAGTTTGTAGAGGTGTTTCTAGAAGAGTTACCAAGTTTAGGACTCGAAAGAGAGTCAGATTTTACAATAGACTTGAAACCTGGAATTGAGCTGATAGTCAGAAAGCCTTACTAGATGTCAATGCCTGAGTTGCAGTAGTTGAAAATGAAATTGAAGGAGTTGTTGGATTTGGGATTGATACGTCTAAGCGTATTGCTGTGGGGTGCACCAGTAATATTTGTTAGAAAGAACGATGTATTGTGGAGGCTTTGCATTGACTATCATCAATTGAAATAAGATATGATCAGGAGCCAGTATTTGTTTCCAAGGATTAACAATTTATTTGAATAGATGAAAGGAGCGATGATGTTTTCTAAGATTAGCTTGAGATCAGGATATTATAAGTTATGGATTAAGGAGGAAGATATCCCTAAGACTACATTTAAGGCAAGATTTGGACACTATGAGTTTACACTTCTACCATTCCTATTGATGAACGCCCCAAGGGTATTCATGAGTTTGATGAATGGGGTGTTTCGTGAATAATTAGAAAAGTTTGTTAAAGTATTTATTGATGACATATTGATTTATTCTTGGACGAAAGAAGAGCATGATGAACATTTAAGATTGGTCCTACATTGTCTACGAGAAAGAAAATTATATGGAAACTATCAAAATGCTCTTTTTACCAATCGACTCATAGGAGTTCAGAAGAAACGAAGGGAACTTAGACCAAGTGAAAGGAATGAACAGAGTCAAGGAGAGACTAAGTGTCGAAGAACTAGAGAAGAGAAGCGCAAGGAGTGTGAGAAGAATTTCTTTCAAAGAAAAACTTCAATCTGAGTTTGTCGAAATCCCAAAAATGCAAGGAACGCATGGGAGATAAAAATACCCAAAGGAATCAAGCTCGGAAGGGATAGTGAGGAGAAATATTCAAAAGGGAGCAAAGCTTGAAATATTTCACGAAGTATCACTCAAGATACATCCAGGAGGGAGTGGGATCGTTCCAGATCGTTGGATCTGGGAAAAGTGCTCGAGTTTTAAGTCTCTTGGTGCATACAGGAGAGCAGACTGTTGAAGTCCCGAAGTGGATAGAGACTGTTCATCGTCAAGAGGGACAAGTGGCACAAGATCTGTAGCTTCCGAAGTTCTTGGAGAAGGAGGAGGCGAAATCACCGAAGAGCCGATGTAAATCTTGACCGTTGATCGCCAGGAGGTACGTGTCAACAAATTAGAGACTTCGGGTGAAAGCACTCTGAAGGTGGGTGTGCAGAAGTTGAAACTCCCAAAGAATGAAGAGCTGAAGCAATTCACAGTCATTGATCTGTGAGAGACGCCCGTCAATAGATCGTCGACTTCGGGTGAAAGCACTCAGAAGGTGGGTTTGTAGGAGTTGAAACTCCTAAAACCCGAAGATATGCAGTGAATCATAATCGTCTGATTTAGAAGGACACACGGAAAAATCCATGGATTTTGGGTAAAGAATCGAAGAGAATCATAGTCGTCGATCTGTGAGGGACACGTGTCGACAGATCGTCGTCTTTCAGTGAAATCATTCTTAGAGAAAGCGAAGACTGAGAGTTGAAACTACCGAATCCCGAAGAGAAAAGTGAACCACAGTCAACAATATGTGACGGACACGCATTGATAGATCGTCGACTTCAGGTGGAAGATCTGTGGATGAAGCGAGAGTTGAGAATTGAAACTCTCGAAGCCTGAAGGGAGAAATCAATCATAGTTGTCGATTTGGAAGGAGGGCACATGTTGATAGATCATGGGGATCTGGGAGTGCGTGCAAAAGGAGGAGAAGGGTCATTGACTGATCGTTGACCAAGGCCGAAAGAGGGAAGATCTTAGTCGTCGATCAATTGGCACCACCCGAGATCACAAGATCAACGGTCATGCTTAATTGCGGGGACAAGAAGCATTCAGACTTTAAAAATCTTAGAGCGGGCCACAATTGTAACCACGGTATTATCAAAGAGATACGTGGCGATTGGTGGTGAATTGGGGGGATAAAAGCAGTGTGGTATCAAACCACTTTTGGCCACCCCACAATCACGTGCTTATGAGATTTCATAGCCCGAGGTCACATCCAGGAAGGGGCTAATGGAAAAGGGGCTAGTGCCTGAAATTTTATAGTTCAGCAGTGTGAAGGGAGAGGTTGCGGGTTTCATAGAACCTACACCCAAAAGTTGAAAGGGCATGTGTTTAATTACAAAGTGAGACCATCAAAGTTTTAGAGAGCCGATTTAACTTGGAGAATCGAAGATCTTTGACTGGGAGGTCGCATAGCCCGAAGGAGAGTAGGGGGGTTGCAACAATTTGAATTTATCTACTAAATTTGAACCAACTTCCACTGAAGAAGCCACTTCAGATGATGAGTGAAAAGAATCCATGCAAAATGAATATGAAGCTCTCATCAAGAAAGTGACATAGAATTTGGTGGATCCTCCATTCATAACCAAACCAATCGGATGCAAGTGGATATTCAAGAACATGTACAAATCTGATTTCTCACTTGACCAACACAAAGCAAAGCTCATGGAAAAATGATTTCACATAAATAAGGTATTTATTATGAGGATACTTCTTCCCCCACAAAAAAATGGGCTACCATCCGTACTCTATTTTCCACGAAAACACAAAATGGATGTGAAGACTGCTTTCTTGAATGTAGACTTGGAAGAGAATGTTTTCATGTATCAGGTACAAGGATTTATTGTGAAGGGAAAAGAAGAGAAAGTATGCAAGATCATCAAATCGTTATATGGCATAAAAGAAGCCCCACGAGCTTTGTATGAAAAGCTATCTCAACATCTTCTGAAATTTAATTTCCAACACTACAATATTGATGATGCAACTCTCTTTCTGAAGAAAGTTGGCAAATCTATTGTATAACTTGTAGTATATGTAGAGGATCTATTGATAACAAGGAATAATGAAAGTTACATTGCATCCATCAAGAAAGATTTGAAGAATGAATTTGAGATGAAATACCTCATACATCTTGACTACTCTTTGGGCATTCAAGTGAATCAAAATCCAAAGTACATATTCATCTCCCAAAAGAAGGATGCTGGAGAATTGTTGAATGATTTTAGCATGACTCAGTGTAATCTTGTTTCCACTGGACAATGAAACATAATTTGAATCTCACATCAAAGGAAGGGAATAAATTTGAGGATGCAACCAAGTACAAAAAACTTGTGGGAAGTCTAATCTACCTTACCACCACTAGACTATATATTTCAGTTGTTGTTGGAATTATTTCTAGGTTCAAGGAAAAACCTTGTGAAGGACATTGGTCTCTTGGAAAAAGAGTTCTAAAATATTTAAAGGGAACTCAAGATTTTGAACTCAAGCACTCTAAGGTGAATGACTTCAACCTAATATTGGATATTCTCATTCAAACTTTCTTAGGGATAAAGAAAACGGAGTTTCAATTTTAAGCTATCTCATGAGTCTTGGATTACCAACCATCTCCTAAATATCACACAAATAGTTAGTTGAATCACCAGTTATCTGGTGACAATATTTATTATTATTATTTTTTTATTTTTTTTAAGTAAAAAAGGGGAGGATCATGTTTATATTACTAGTGCAAATTTACAAAGTCTTATAATGCCGCCAACTGTCCCGCCTACTATGAGGAAACTGAGACAATTGGCTTGAATTTTCCATCTGTCTTCAAACAAGCAAAAATTTTCCAGGCTATCGTCCTGCCCGAAGGAAACCAGGACGGACAGCCTGAATGCATTCAGTCCAGTGTCTAACAACCTCATTACAGACATATCTAATATCTATTGCTAGGAGAAAATGCAAATTAGAAACATTCATGTAACCTTTTGACCAGGCGAGTCGCCATCATCATCTTTCTTTCGCCATCCTACTGGAATCGCGTAGGCTTGCACGCAGGTAGGACACTGTAGTCATGGGGACGCTCTGGAGTGTGCTGCATACATCATATCTAGGCGGTGGCCGATTTGAACGGCTCTGAAGATCTGGTCATCCACCATACTGCGAGTTTCAAAGAGGAGCTCGAGATAACTCATATCATGGTAGGGAGGCTGGTCCTCCCAATCCTATTGAACAGTCGAGAAGGGATTTGGCCCTTGAGCATGGGTTCCCTCCGTATCTTCTATGGCTTTTCTATGCCGGCCTGCTGGTTGATTATACTGTTGAGCTGCTGTCTCTGGGAGTGGTCCACGTGTTGGGTTTGCCGTTTCTTCTCCTCCGCTCGGCACTTCTTCCTGAACGTAGGAAGTGGTGAAGTACTCTGCCTGTTCTTCTGCCTTACGCCTGTGAGAGGTTTCAGGATCTGAAAGCTTAATCTCGTTTCCAAAAGTTGTGGGGGCATTCCAATTGTCTGGGACGATGAAAATTAGGTGTTCCGGACAGTTCTGGATGGATTCGTCCGGAGCCATCTCCTCCACATATGCCATGGGTGGAGTTTTGTGTCTCCCGTGCTCCCTGGTTGCCTGCGCAGATGCAAGGGCCAACGCTTGCTCAAATTCCTCCTGCCTCTTCCTGCGAGAGTCATAGGCATACCACGCCGTGCCTCTGCAAAGCTTTTCGCGTGCTCTCGACATGTGGAGGAGCTGAGCTAAGGCCGGGGCATCGATAGAAAGATTGGCCCTGCTCCAGCACCTCGCAAATTGGATTTGCAAATACATCGTTTTTCCATTCAAACGACTGATAAGGGTGAGGTTGATTGTGACTGTGGCAGCCATTAAACCTGAGTGCTTAATGCTCTAGAGTGTCGTTCCCTTCGCTTGCTTGAGGGGACTCATCAACTGGACATGGCTGTGTGGGTGCCCTCCCAGCTTTAATGGTGAGAGGATGGGAGGCGGTGGCCATTATTTATGGCACTACCCATCACATTGCCACTTGGCCTACATGTTTGACGTGGCTCCCCATCCCGGGGACAATATTTAGTATTATTAGTGTATTATGTATCTTTATAAAAATGATTTTAACTTATTATATATAATAATGTGTTACCATAAAAACTAATTATTATGTGAATGTGCAAGCGTAATATAGTGATTGTGTAATGGTATTTCTCCCTATCATACATACACAACTGGAATTTATTTTTGAACTATAGGTTTACTAAATTTGAGCTTCTAATTTCCTATTGGACGTTATTCACTTTGTTGAGGTGTCTTGGCACTTTAAAGTGCATTTGGAAAAGTGTTTAAAACCTTTTATGTTGTTTTGTGACATGGGATTTTCTTCAATACTTCCTCCTATACTCACAACCTGCATTGGGGTTTACATCTCAAAACACAATAACGAGTGTGATTCTAGACGGATGTTCTCATTGTCATATTCTTTTGGTTTGGACTAGTTTAATTCCTTGTACTTAAGCTTTAATGTTTTATTCCATGTGACTTTGTCTCTAGGTTTTGTGTATATTGGAGTTGTTTGTGTGGGGAGTGTAGGCTAAGGATGCCTATGGTTTTGTTGTTTGTGTTGCATTGTTTTTTTTATGTTCATCAATATATATATTTTTTTAAACATTGAGTTTTTGTGGCATAGGTGCTACTTGTGGCGATGGTTTTATTTCCAATTATGTTAATAGTGGAGCTCTTTGAGTTAAGAATGTAGGCTAAGGATGTCTATAGGTGTTGGTTTCTTTTATATTACTTTTTTTTTTTTTTTTAATGTATTTTGATTAGGTTTTAATACTTCACATGCTTTTAGAAATAACAATTTGCTCTTCATTTGTGTGGTAGAAGTGATCCTCATGATGTTTGTGATGGTGGGTGTTCTATATTTTCCTATTGTTGTTTAGTCTTTTTGTTGTGTTTGTCTTGGTTGGTTCTACACACTTATGTCCTATGTTGAGATTTTCATTCAAGAACATGGGGGCATGGTGAATTTGTTTTCTGGAAAGGGCAGTTTTTTCATTGTATTCTATTGGTTCAAAGTGATATAATTTTTTGTACTTGAGATTTAATTTTATATTGGTGGTGGTATTTTCCTGTCTATATGGTGTTCTCCCGTAGTGGATCTTTTTATGTCAAGAATGTAGGTTGTAGTGGATCTTTTTATGTCAAGAATGTAGGTTGAGTATGCATGTGGGTGTTGCTTCGCGCTTTCACAAGGACTGGTAACCAATGGTTTATTGTTCCTTTACGTGGCAGAGGTGTTGCTCGTGCTTTTTTGTATTGGTGGGTGTTCTATATTTTTGTTTTGTGGTTTGGGATTTTTTGGTGGCTCGCTATTCTTAATGTTCTAGTGGGATTTTTTATTTCATGGGTGTTATGGGTGTTGTAGCTTTGGCTCTTCTAAATTTTCTAAATATTTTTAATAAAAAACCTATTATTAAAACCATTTTTCTAAATTTTTGACTGGTTTTTGAACCAAACCAGTCATTACGTCATTCTGCTATGCTGCAAAATATATCCGCCGCGACCACTATTGGCATTACGGCTAATGAAATAATTTCTTATTTCTTCTCAGATATAGATGTGGGTTGTAAACCATTCAAAATAGTTGTGATTCTTTTTTCACTTTTCTTTTCGTTCACATTTTTTTAGACGACGAGGTAGATAGTTTGGAGTTATGGGAGACATAAACAAGAACGATTAGCTATTGTTTGATTTGAGAAAAGCTGTATCACAATTTTTTTTTATGTTTCTCCCTTCCTTTCGCCTAATCCCGCTAGTCGTGCATGTGTGTGAAATGTATATTCGACGGTAAACTGTGGAAAAAATTGTTATATGATATAGAAAATTTAATATTAATTTAATTTTTTATTTTTTTAAATAATGTTATACTTTCATGGATTTATTTCTGGTTTATAAGCATTAAAAAATGCAATAATTAAATTTTAAAATTTATTTTTAGTTTTTCAAAAAATTAATTTAATAAATTAGTTTTTGAAAATAAAAAAACAATTATAAAAAAATCATGGAATTTAGGTTTTAGGATGAGATAGTCAATTTACCAAGAAGACCCGAAGGGCCGTTTTAACCATTAATGCCGCTCTGTTGACCTCTGTTTTATGACCCTGTCAGGCCAAACGTCTTTATTTGTAGATTCTTATGCAAGTTCGACAGTCTTTGTCATAAAATATATCACGTGCAAAGTGATCAACCTCACTGTTTTATTTCATATGTCTCCTCTCAGCCTACTGGATTTCTTTCTTTCCCAACTCCAAAAAGGTTGCAAAGAATGGGCACCGAATCTCAAGCCACATCAAAAATATATCTTTCCCAATCAATTAATTTGTGTGAACTGTTAAATATCTATAAAAATGAATTTAGAATTTGCAAACTTAATGTATGCCCGACAAAACGGAGCAGCATTTTTTAATTACCTAAAACTTTGGAAATTAGAAAAGATAACTTCTTTTTTTTTTTCTTATTGTGTTTTGTATTTAAAAATTCATAAATATTCATTATTGTTTTTAATTTTAAATAAAAAATGGAATTGTGTTAAAAGACATCGTCATTATTCGTTAAAAGAAATTAATTTATATGGAGAATTACCTAAAACTTTAGGAAAGACAACTTCTTTTTTGGTAATTACTATATTTTGTACTTAAAAATTCATAAATATTTATTATTGTTTTTAAAAGAAATTAATTTATATGGAGAATTACCTAAAACTTTAGAAAATTAGGAAAGACAACTTCCTTTTTGGTAATTACTATATTTTGTACTTAAAAATTCATAAAAATTTATTATTGTTTTTAAAAGAAATTAATTTATATGGAGAATTACCTAAAACTTTAGAAAATTAGAAAAGACGACTTCCTTTTTAGTACTTACTATATTTTGTACTTAAAAATTCATAAATATTCATTATTGTTTTTAATTTTGAATAAAAAATAGATTTTTGCTAAAAAAAAACATAATCATTATTCCTTTAAAAACAAATATTCATTATTGTTTTTAATTTTAAATAAAAAATAGATTTTTGTTAAAAGACATAGTCATTATTCCTTTAAAAACAAATGATTTATATAGAATAAAGATGTGGTCATTCTTATTTTAATTTATATGCATTAAAGATGTGATGAATCTTGTGTTATGTATTTCAAAATTTTATTTGAAAAAAAGTGAATATTTATACCTGACATGATATATTTTGTTTATAATATTTTTTAAGTTAGTAAGTTTTTTATAAAAAAAACATTTCCAAGAAGCTACATTTTGATGAAGATGTGATTCTAATTTTATTTAAATCAAATTTTAATTTATTTATAATAATTTTTTAAGATAATTTTTTCTAAAAAATAAATCTAAACTACATTTAGATAAAGATGTAATTCTAATTTTATTTAAATTAAATTTTACTTTCAAACATCCATAAAATAAAATTAAAAATATATCTAAATTCATTACTATAATGACTAATACTTCACAAAAATCATTATACATTTAAAGGATGTGTTTTGAAATAATGCAAAACCAAATGTTTGATTATATATATATATATATATAAACTACATCTTGAGGATGTGATTCTAATTTTATTTAAATCAAATTTTACTTTCAAACATCCATAAAATAAAGTTGGAAATATATCTAAATTCATTACTATAATGACTAATGCTTCACAAAAATCATTCTACATTTAAAGGATATGTTTTGAAATAATGCAAAACCAAATGTATGATCATATATATAATTAAGAGTATGAAGAGTTTTTATTATTATTAGTGTATTATGTAACTTTATAAAAATCATTTTAACTTATGATACATAATATTGTGTTATGATATATAATAATGTGTTATAATAAAAATTAAATATTATGTCACTGTTAATCAAGGTGTAATATAGTGATTTTGTAGTCGTATTTTTCCTTATTATACATAATTGCAATTTATTTTTGAATTACAAGTTTATGAATGTTTTTTTTTGCCAATGCGTCGTGGCACTTTCAAGTGCATTTGGAAAAGTGTTTGGGCACTTTTATGTTATTTTGGGAGATGGGGTTTTCTTCATTAGTTATGTTTACACTAACATTTTACATTGGAATTTCCATCTCAAAGCACAACGATTAGGGAAAATGGACTTCTAGAGGGCCAATCTTATTTTCTTATATTTTTGGTTTGGAGTAGTTTAATTTTTTGTACTTAAGTTTTAATGTTGTATTGGAGGTAGTTTTGTCTCTGGGTTCTATGCATAGTGGAGTTGTTTGTGTGGGGAGTGTAGGCCAAGGATTCCTATGGTCTCCAGTTTGTGCTACTTTGGTTTTTATTTCCTTCTGGTTACCACTTAACCTTTTGTGTTCAAAACGTTTAGTTTTTGTGGCATAGGTGGTACTTGTGGTGTTTCTCGTGGTGGGTCTTATTGATGTTTAATGTTGTATTAGTGGTTATTTTGTCTCAAATTCTACTAATAATGGAGTTCTTTCTATTGGGAATGTAGGCTAAGAATGCTTATGGGTGTTGGTTTTTTGTTGTGATAGTTTTTTGCGTATTTTTTGTTATCTTTCAATCCTTCACATGGTCTCTAAAACAATAGTTTGCTCTTCATTTATGTGGTAGAGGCACTCCTCATGGTGGATGTTCTATATTTTTCTATTGTCGTTTGGTATTTATATTGTGTTTATCTTGATAAATTCTTCCCACACTCATGTCCTATGTTGGGATTTGCATTTGAGAGCATGGAAGCATTGTAACATCCCCAGTTTTAATCCGTGCAAATGAAAATGTAATTGCATAAATATCATTTAGGATGGTGGGCCGATATGTGTGGGGAAATGATCCCATATCGATTAATATGGTCGATGGTCAAATTTTATATTATGAAAATTGACATAATCAATAAAGATGATAACCGCTAGTTGCGATACGAGAGGAATGGAAAACGATGGGGGTTATGATTCCAAAAGAGAGAGGGGTCCAAGGGGGAATATTCATGGGTATTAATCCAACCCAATTTTCTTCAATTATTATCATTATCTATAACCTTATTTTTGTTGTTGAGTGTTCCCAGTGCCAATATTAAACTTATGTAAGAGGTTGAGTCTGGGAGTCACACCCCATAGTTATTGGGGATCATGGGGATGAAGTAAAATTTATATTGGGCAGAGGGAGCAGTGAACTAGCTAGAGGAAAAAAAAAATTGTATGGCCAAAAAAGACAGTTTTTGAATGCATAATTTGGATAGGCATAGGAAATGAGCTGAGTGTTTGGAAGAGGACCAACCCTATTTTTTTTTATAGTCATTTTTTATCTATGTTTTTTGCTGGAAATGTGGCCTTTGTGCATGTAGTGCATTTTCCTATTGAGGAAATGGATCAAGATCCTTATGAAGGTTGTTGTGAGCACTCTTGAAGTAGTTGAAAGTTTCTGGATTATCCAACTGAGATATTCATGTAAAATAAAGTGCACTGGAAGCCCTTATAAATGAATGGTACATTCTGAGGGAATGTGAGAAGTGGAGGGGGTACATTCCTTAGGTTTTGCAGGTTGTGGGGAAGAGAGAGCTAGTGGATTGGAACTGTTGTACTAGTTTAACCTGAGTTTTGGGTTTCTAAGTGTGGAGACTGGACAACCAAAGGGCCTAATCTCATTGTGGACTCATAACCCCAGTTTGGGGGTGGCCTGTTGTTGAGAGAAAATGAACAACAATGCCTATGGATGGGAGATTCATCCTTCGTACATAGCCAGTTACTTATATTTTATGAATCGATAAGTGTCTATTGTGTTTATTATGATTATTTTGTTGTGTAAATGATATTTGAATGTTGTGTGTTTGTTGTGTACTTACTATATGCAGACTTGATTTTATACATGTTGTAGATGCATGCTAAATCAACATAATGTTTTGTTGTAATTTTTATGGGTCCGTTGTTGATTCGTTGTGTTTTATGTGTATGGGGAATTTTTAATTTCATATTTAGCACGCTAAATCATTTTTGTAGTGATGAGACTTAGTAATGGGATATGGGTATGTTACATATTGGTATTAGATGCACATGTTCAACACTGAGCCTACATGGGAAAGACTCAACATGCAAAAGCAGACTTTACATACTTAAATCTTAGAGGATTTCCACAAATTATTTGTTAAAATTACGTCACTGAAATTGGGGAAATATTCAATAGGAATTTGAGGAAATTGAGCTTAGGGGTTAAAATCCCCAATTTTAACCTTGATTTAATCATTTTTGGGCCTATTATTGGTCGAATTATGGACATTACAGAGAATCCAAGGTGAAATTGAGAGAAAAAAACAATTTCTACACTGAAATTCATTGAGAAATCGACAGAAGAGTGTAATATTTATAGTGTAGTGGTCAGTTGGATATGTATAAGGATGATTGGTCATGCACAGTGCGACAACCCATCTATTACGACTAGGAAAAGCAAAGCACAATAGATATTTTTTTAAGCATTAGGAAAATAATGTCAACACATAATTCAAACAATGCATAATCAAACAACACCATAATTAAAAGAATTACAAGAGACTCATCGTCGTAATCAAATAACGTCGCAACCAACGCATCAACATAATTAGTAACGACACATAATCAACACATCATCACATTTAGATAACAATACATAATCAACAAGCACCATAAATGGCGATGCAAGATCAACTCATCAAAATCAACTCCAATAATCAATACTTTTAATCGCTCAACTCATCACATAAAGATAACATAAGATAACATAAGGATAACATAAAGATAACATAAAGATAACATAAATATGAAATAAAGATACTACCCTCCCAACCTACCTTGCAAGGTTAGAACCTCCAAGAAACATAAGCAACGCTCAAGACCAGGATTCATCCAATTGATTTTGACCACTTAAGGTCTTAGGGATGGTGACTGTTCTAAGGAACAAGAAGGTGTCTACATCCCACTAACACAATCAAGTCAAAAAACCAACTAGCTATATCAACAACATCAACGATAATCAATGACATAGTATTGTTCTAATAACCAATCACATGTCACATAAATTCCAGGGCACAAGAGAATTTAATTACTAAATCAATCATACAACGACATAAGTTAAGATGAAATGTAATCAAATTTATTTTATATTCCAGGCGCAAAATCAAACATCTACTTTACTTCGAGGAACACGACTAATCAACCATTTAATTCAATAATAATCAACATTATCTCAAGGTGTGCATGTGATCCGATTACTGAATCAGAAATAAATCAACATTCCTTCCATGGCGTAAGGGAATTCATTCGCTCAATCATGTTTTCATTAATATTTAGTGGTGCAAGAAGTAATTACACCCATGACCCTCCATAAATATCATGGCGCCAAATAATTATCAATTAAATTTGATGGCGCAAAATAAACATGTTTTCAAACAAACACAAATTCACACGATTTATGGCGTGAGAGTAGATTGATTACTAAAGAAATTCTCAATCAACCTTGTAAGAATGCATAGAGTAAACTAATCACAATAAATTCAGGGTGTAAGTGAATAATTACAAGGCAATCACATTTCAACTTCATTTAATATGTGCAAGTAAATTTAAATACTAAATTGATCATGCATCACAATTATTTCAAGCGCAGTAGAAATCAATAGTTTTGTTCCTTGAATTTATTCAGGAGGACCTAAGTTTTTTTTTTTTAAACAACAGGTGAGGCCTCACGCACCTTACTAACATATCTAAATATAAAACTTATAATTAAATTTCTGGTTTAAATTATAATACCTTGATTCTTCCTCACTTGGGATGACCTTTATAAGTAATAAAACTGAAATTGTGTGTTTTTATTTTCACTTAATTTACCATTCTTATATGCATATAGGTGTGAGAATAAAATAATACATTTAATAAAAATATATATATAAGATATCAAATACACCAATTAGCAAAATCTATTTATATGGAATAAGGGAAAAAGGGGATGATTGAAAGCTTATCGCAATCAAAACGCACCACTTCAAAGATAGAAATCAATGCATCGAGAAATATTGGTAGACTTAAACACATGATGAATTTAAGGGTGTCTTAGTGTGAACATGAGGATTAAGTAAATGCCTATCGATCTGGAAGGTGATGCTTACCTTGGAAAGTGTAGTCCCCTTTTTAGGATAAACTCAAAGATAATTTAGGGGAAAATGTTAGCCTATGGCTTACCTTATCAATCACTAAATCTAATTGTCACCTATATTTGTATTATTCATTTAGGGTATTAGTAATATATCCTCAAGTGATGAATAATGATTTAGTTAAGATTTTCTAGCCTAATCATCATGCATGATTTTAGGATCTAGAGCAAATCTCTCTATGAGTTGGCATTACCTATTGTACTATAAATATGTAATATTGGTGTGAATACATTAGAGTTGGATAATTATCCTTTTCCGTTTTATTGTTGTTCTTATGCATATTTTATGAATTGGTATCATAGCTCCACATATTTGGACTCTTCAAGGAGAGTGGTATGATGCCAAGGACCTATTGTATCCATGGGAGATGAAGTGTGAGCTGAAATGAAGTATCTACACCAACAAATTGTAGATATAAATCCACTTGAAGGTGCAATGGAAAAGTCAAGGTTTTAGTTCTCTCATTCTGTTGTTGATTTAAATGGAAAATGTCTTATTGTTTACAAATCTTAAATACATGTTGGTTGTAAATGATTTTGCAAAACCGATTCCTTTAAAAGATCAGTTTGATTTCAAATTTTTGGTCATACCCAATTCTCATAGTTGATGGCTACACAAATTGCATTTGATGAGCGATATGGTGTTGTGATTTACCTCTCTTTCACACGATCTAATCTTCTCCCAAGCAAGGATTTTCCTAAGAAGGATATTTGATTACTTTTATCAGAATTGGCTTCAAATGAATTTATTATCTCAAAATGCTCCAAAATATGTAATCAAACTTGATTTTCGGCCTGAAATGTCATATTTCACCATTGTCTTTTTATTAACCAATAAGTGAAAATCATCTCCCCCTATGGAACAAAACTGCATGAGCATCTTCAACAAAACAATGTTCTTTTTCTTGAATCTTCACACCCAAGGTTTTAGCTGCCAGATCATGTAATGCCTTAGAACATCCTTTTGTGCACCTATATATATCATTCTGTGCACCTATTTTTTCGAGCGAGAATGACCTAGTGATTAAATGATGAATTAATATGTGCGGTAAGAATCTCTAGATGTGCACAATCGATATACCAGTCAACTATAGTTCATCCCAACTACCAACTAGCTAGTCTACCCAAAACGAGCCGAGATCGTGGCTGGGTATGTAACATACCTCCTTGTTCGTCACGACATCAACCTCTCATAATAAGTGCAATTTTTTTGTTTTGTTTGTGTGTGCGTGTGTACAAGGGTAATAAAGACATTATACTTCGCGTCGCAACACAATGACGAACATGATGCATGCTATTATGATAACAACATAACGATCTAAAATGCACATCAATCATCTGCAAGCAATGAATGATAATCGACCGACAAATAAATAAGACTGGCTACCCTCCTATCCTACCCTGCAATGTTTAGGACCTCCAAGACACATAAGCAACGCTTAAGCCTAGGTTCCCATTGATTTTAACCATTTAAGGTCTCAGGGTTGGCGACTGTTCTGAGGAACATGGAGGTGTCTACATCCCACTAACACAATCAAGACTGAAACTAAATATGTTGAATCAACTAGCATCAATGATCAACTAAAATTCATTCTATCAACCTAAAGTCCATTAACCACGGGTGAGAGTAATCTCTACTGTTAACCATCATACATTATCTTTAATTAACCACGCATTAATAATCTAGTTCTAAATCAACCCATCATCATCAACATTTGTTAGCGCATTAGAACACAATTTAATCAATCATTCTATCTACAAGGTGCAAGAAATCCGATTTACAAACCAATCACAATCAATCCATGCAACTAGCTAAATCAACAGAGTCCACGATCATTGTTCTCATCATAGAATAATCAAGTTTAGAAGTGAGGATGGATAGGTTTAATAAATCTAGATTATCATAAATGCAGTCCTAAATATCAATAATTAGAAAAATTTATTTTATCTTGACAAATTTACGATTAACGCTACATGTATTGAATGTCTTGTAAGTAACAATTCTATATTAACTTAATGTCAATATATAGGTAGTATAATTCCATCAAGTACCATATAAATAAGGATGTGTCAATTGCATTTGTAAACTATATACTAAAATAAATGTGTAAAAATGATGGTCTCAATAAAGTAATTCATCCAATATCCATCATAAAAATATCTTAAGAGCACTTGTTAACTTATCAAGAATGACTCCAAGATTTCCTTTACCTTCCCAAAGAGTTAGTGTAACATAATAACTTAGGGAGACAATCCTAAGGATAGTTCAAGGTTTAAGGTTTATAAGTTGATTAATCTTATATGGTTGATAAATTTTACATAATGTAAGTCATTCCACATTTAACCACTTTATGAATTAAAATAAATCCTACGTCATATCACTTCACTCCATTAACTTATTGAATTATAATAATCTTATTATGCATTACCTAACATATAGGTATACATATAATCTCCTGTATGTTATAATCTAATAATTAAATTATAAAACATAATCAAGATAAATCTGCAAAAGGGAAGACGCCTAGGTGTGCAGATTTTGTTCAAAAATTAGCAAGACGCACGGTGGGTAATGTGGTCTGAAGGTTTAAGGTTCTGATATAAATTCCTGCCATTGCAATGACTGTCATTATTGATTTACGACAATCCCAACTAGCATTAATGATTTACTGCTACCCAATCTGTCATTTCAATCCATCATTCAATTATCATTTACATAAATTAGGGTTAATCAATTGTCACCAAATAACGTTTATGCCCATTACAATCTTGGAAACATATATCTTGGAAATAACAGTGCATTAAAATTATCTCCAGTGTCTACTCAGGCATCACCCACAAATACAACCAAGCATAGATAATCATTTACAGCAGAAAGGGGTTTCCAGTTTAGCAAAACGCAGGCAATAATCAAGGGAAAAATCGTGGGTAGCTACAACAATCAAGTCAACCCTTAAAGGAAATAATTGTGGGTAAGGATTATAGCGAAGATATCTTCTGTATAATAAATACTTACTGTGTAAAATTAGAAGTAGGTTCGCTGGAAAAAAGGTAAGGATTCGTTGTCATCCAAGTAATATCCCTGTCGATTAATTTTTTCTGTCTCAGCTTAAATATAAAATCGCTGCCACTCAAATTTATAGTCTGCTATTCCAAGATTTCGACTCACTCTCTGAATGTTAGCTCACAGTCTGTGATTTGGTCATTCAAAAAAAAATGCCAGCTGTTGGGTCCCAACTTAGTCACTGAAAAAAAACGAAGGCAATGCTATCCTGTCCCTCCTGAGGCGGAGACACGTCATCGATGGGATAAGAGGCAATGGCCTCTATTAAATATGGTAAGCTGCTAAATCTGGCAATGCCAGTGCGTTATTACTGTCTATCAAGGGGCTGCCTAATCGCTGAGTAACCATAGTAACTAAAACATGGTAAAAATTGTTGGTAAGAAGCAGCAATTCAAGGCCCAAGCCAGGGTGAGCAAAAAAAATGCAATGGGTCACATAAAGAAATTTTATTAATACAGAGACATGTCTTAGCAAGACATTTCTCTAGGTTGGGCGGGATTGAATCAAAATCTTTGAGGTGGTGCAGGTCACTGCTTGCTGGCTTTAGGCTTTACGGGATCTCCCGATGAAGCTGGGCCAACCCGATATATAGCTAGAGCCTAGGCTAGACGTTAAGCTTAACAGAGCGCACTAAAACTAGGTTGGGATAACTGAGGGATGAAGGAACCCAAGAAGCTACTGGTTGAATCTGTTAGGAAAAAACATGATGCTCAAGAGATTTAGATAGGCACTTGAGGCAAGAAATGGAATAGATGGTTTCTTTTGGACACTTGCCCCAGGTTAGGGTAGCTAGGGTTTACGGGATGATTTTTTGTACCAATACTGAAGATATTCATGGTAAAACAATAGAAAAATAACTAAACTACTTCGTTGTAAAAAAAAAAACAAAAAACAAAAAAACAAATGCGGGACAAGGTAACTAATNATTACCTTCATTACATTATATTTAGTTCATTGACCATGCATTCGCCGTGCCTTATCAGTCGATTCACTGAGTTTATAAAATATCAAGTTGTTGAGTTTTGTGTAAAAAATTACAGATTGAGATTGAATTCATTTTTTCCATTCCAGTACCCCGTTATACCGCAGACTCAAACACAGAATGCTGATCCCAATCAGGGTACCCAAACACGCAGACTCAAAATGTTTAATTGTTTTCCCTTTTTTTTCTTTTCAGGTTCCAATAATTGCAGGCAGAAAATCAATAATCTATCCAATGCCAGAATCCAATGAAAAACATGCAGACACACAATTTAATCATTTTTCCAGCCAGATTTTCCATTAAGCATGCAGAACTACATCCTAAATCCTACAACACCCTATCATTCAACAATAATCGTACTGTTTCCTTTTTGCCTGCTCCGAGTGTCGTCCGCGCGCTCCGTGCCGCTCCCGCTCGTTGACCATCGAGACCTTACTGGTACCTCCCAGCCAATGCTAGGGGTACTCTTCTTCCCCCTTAGCCCCTCCGAGCCGCAAAGGGGCCACACACTATCCAGAGGGTACATCTAGCTCCCAGCTCACCTCGCAAGGCCGAGCTACCATTCCTCTCCGAGCTGGGAAATCCCAACTCCCACAAGTGACTCAGTCAAGTCAATATTCTTGCAGCGTAACGTTACGCTAACAGAAGATCCCCTTCTTCCTTCTCCTCCCTCTCTTTTATAGAGTTTCGAACTTCCTTTCCTTCCCTAATCTCATTTAATTTAAAGTTTTAATAAAATTTCCTAAATATTCTCCTTCGTACAAGTGTCACCCATCCCCACATTCCTCCATTAATTATTTTCTATAATTAATTAATTTGTCTTATTTCCCTCACCCACCTAGAGTTACTCCTAAAATCATTCCTAGGTGTCCCTAGATTCCCTTACAGGTTTTAAAGGCTTTCCCTAAAATGAAATTGCTATTTAGTTTAAAATTATAAGGTTCTTAAATGTGGATTCATTACTAAGTTGACTTCCCACTTTTTACCTTAAGTTCCCCTCTTTCCCTTTTTATGTTACCTCCATTCCCTAGTTTCCTAATTTTTATATTTCCGTTTTTCCCCTTTTATTGAGCTAAAAATGGAAGTTGTGCAATTTAACCTCTTTTTCCTTTTATTATTAATTTAGTATCTTTTAAAACTATCAAAAGTTAAAATAATTAATTGCCTCTTTACATTTTACATCCACACATTTTATTTAATTTCTTACTCTCTTCATGTTACCACAAAAATTTTATGAAGACCAAATTATTACTTAAGTGCTTTTAAATTTTGTTATTTTTTTTTTCATATATATTCTTTTAAAAGGTAGACACAATTTTTACCCCTAACGAATTTTAGACGTAGAACTTAGATTCTGATCTGGGAGACAATTAATTAGGGAAATTGTTTTAAAATTTCTTTACATGTTATTTGTCTTAGGGCCATCTAGGTCATCCCCCTATCATCATCAACGCGACGTGCCCTCCAGGACGCACTAGGTGCTCCAAGGGTGCCACTCACCTCATCTATTCCTTTGTGCGACGTGCCCTTCAGGACACACTATGTGCTCCAAGGGTGCCACTTGCCTCATCTGTTCCTTTGTGCGACGTGCCCTTTAGGACAAACTACGTGCTCCAAGGGTGCCACTCGCCTCATCTGTTCCTTTGCGCGACGTGCCCTTCAAAACACACTACATGCTCCAAGGGTGCCACTTGCCTCTTGACTGATTGGTAGACATCAATAACCCATGGAGTCAACACTCCAATAAGTGAACTTGTGGGAGACTAAGAGATTCTAAGGAAAAAGGCCCCCGCCTTATTGCACGCCCCTTAGAATCATCGTGAGCGACTGTCGCAGTCTTCCCTCACGGCATCGTGGGTCCTCTCAAACTAGGTAATTGTTAACCTATAGTTCGAGCCACGATGGGAGTACTAGTAGGATGTGGCAGGGCTGTTTTCCACAGCTCTCCCTCAACATCTCTGGTAGTCATGTATGACCCCTTTACTCCATATGTGAGTCTGTTCGGCAAGCTATCGTCAGCCTACATCATCAACAAATCATGTCAGAACATATCCACATCATATCATCTAATCAGATGCACTAATATCATAGTAAAACAATCAAAACCCAATGGCACACTCCCTGACTCGATCCAGAGTCCAAGGGGTTCCATCGATGCCTCCCCATCGTCAAGGTCCAAAACCCTGTACACTCAGTAAAACCGAGTCAATAGCACCTGTCTATGTCAAATAGGTAAAGCAACATGTCATCATCCCATAATGCCTCATAATAAAAATCAAAAGTTTTAATAGCATAATAATCCGGATCACTTGCGAGCAAGTGTCCTCAAAGAATAAGTTTTCTCAGTGCTCCAGAGCTGGATGTTACAGGGTAGTTGAAGATATGTTTTGTGGATTCAATCGTGTGGAAGGAAGTTGTAATTCTTAAGATCAATGCTAGTGTCAACCATCATCAATATTCCTTGTGATGTCTCTGATTTTTAGAACCTGTAGAAACTCATTAGCTCCAAATACGAAGGACAATGGAGGCCATTGTTGATTTGAGAATAAAAAGAACAATGAATTGGAGATACAGTGACAAGGAATGAAAACAGGTGAATTCAAACCTTGGTGATGCATGAGCTCGTGTGGGCTTGATTGACACTGATTTAATCAAGATTCTTCTCCACAAAATTCTCCATGGATTCCTCAACGAAACTGTTTGAATTAATTTTTAAATCTCCTCAAATTCACCTAAAATATCTACTCAATGATTTTCTCATCCAAATTCCACAACAATTTTCTCAACAAATGTACCCTCATGCCCTCCATTCAACATGATGATGGTGGAAAAGTCTCAACGACCTCCAGAGTATTCAACATTGTGATTAATCTTCTCGATTTGACCCAAAATGGGCCCATTTTTTAATTGTTCATTAGACGGATGTGAGCTACTTGTTGTTGGTCAACAAAATCCTTGCTTATTCCAAGGAAGTATGATTTGTAGATGCTGGTGCATTTCCTAGAAGAATTTGTCACAACACAGCTACAAATTTCAACAAAAGAACAAGTTGTTGATTTTGTTCAAGCCACCAGGGTTGGCGCATATTTTTTTATTGCTTAAGTATTAAAATATCCACAACAAAATGTTGGTCTATTTGATTGCATGAAGAGGTGAGTTGCTAATCATCGTTTGGCCCACATTAAAATAAATATGGATTCAAGCCTGGATATGAGATTCTCGCCAGGCTACATGATGTGGGTATGTGTTTGATACTCATGTATGGCCCTGAGCAGATTGAAAATTGTTGATTTGACTACATTGTTGTAGTTTTTTCATCCCATCTTGAACATGTTTCTGCACTTCACTGGAGATGTGGAAAAACCCTTTAGGTAGTTTCCTTTCGTGCTATGTTTAAAATTTTTGGCAAAAGTGAAACATATTGATTTCTTGAGCATTATGAGGACTATGCTTTTGATGTGTTCATGCTCTTCTAGGTGCAAGATCCAACACTATGGTTAAATTCGCACTAGTAATGAAATGTGCAGGGTGAACGATGTATTTGTGTGATGCAAAATTGTGAATGGTTTATTGTTTGAACCTATGAAACTAGCCAAATATATCGGTCCGAGACAGAGAGACAAGGAAATGCCACTGTATAATCCACAGCACCGAGGTGCCAAGTTTGCCATAGAACTAAGAGACTAAATTCCTACACAGTAGTGAATGAGAATGCTTACATATGTGGAGTAATTCCATATATTCAATAGACAAGAAAAGAGCCCGATTACGCAGAATGGAGCCTGCATGAAGGAGGCATGTTTGTTATCCGTGTGAAGGAAAGCCACCAACAAAGCCACCGTTCGTTGTTCGTTGGAGCTCAAAGATAGATATGGTTGGAGAAGACCTTGTAACTGTCTGGATTATCTGACTTTGTAGCTAATTCGATTTGCAAAATTTACTTGCATAGAAGTATCAGATCTGGTTACCATTATTCTGTTTTGGATATAAGAATTGATCAGGATAAAATAGCAAGCATAATTTTTAAGTGTTGGCATATTGAGCAAAGTTGCTCCTGTGCGTTGCATCAATTCGCGTTTGCGGAGGGCTCCAACTCCAAAATATTGGGTTTGTGAACTGTGACCGCCATAATATGAGAAGACTGTATGGTAAAGGTACCATTTTTAATTATTTTAGGATTCAATTAAAAAAAAAAATCAAAGTTTAATTTTTGCAACATATATATTTGTTATATATTTGGCTTAAAGCACTAAGGAAAATGAAGATGAGGGCATTGGTTGGCTTGGTAGTGGGAATGGAGAAATAATTAATCTTTCCAACAATGGGCATTAATACTATATCTTCTATTATTAAAATAGAGGTGGGTATCATCTTCTTCTACCATGGAAGGTTTGAGTTAATTAGGAATGTTTGACCTTTCATTGAGAAAGAAATTTCTCTTTAGTGTTAAGAGATAATTGTATTTGGGAGATGTCATAAGAAGGTATATCCATAATAAAATCAATTTATTTTGTGGTCACTCTCATTCTAGACTTGTCTTGAAATTGAATAAGGAGTTCTAAGGACGATTGTGCTTCTGTGATGGTGTTTTTCTTATGGTTGTTTTAGGTGGTGATTTATGTCTAGTTTTGACATTATAAAACACAAAAACTACAAATCAAGTTAATGAAATTCAATCACAATGAAGCGCATGTAATGAGGAAGGAACAAAAATTAATCAAATGTGCAATTCAAATCATTGCAACAATGGACACAACAAGCTAATATTCAAGCCGAACTCAAAGCATCATCCAACATTAAAATTTGAAGATCAATTTTGGAATCAACATTCATTGTAAACTTGCAATAGTCCTTTGTAAGTGTCAGTATCAAACTTATGTTGAATTTCTTATTGGGTGCATTCTCGGTTGAAACCGACACCCACAACATGATTGTATCATTCTTTTACTGATTCTATAGGTTGAGTGGTTAAAATCCAAATCATTGTAAACATCAAAGTTTGGGTCCATTTTTGGTGGTATCTGACACCCTCATCTTGCTAGAGACAAATTCAAATGAGTGTGACAAATTCAAGCGAGCGTGAAGTTCAAGCGAGTGATTCAAATGAGAGAGTTGCAAGTAAGCCTTATTTTGTTGAGTCAAATTGTAATAAGGATCTACCTGCACAAGGATACCTCATTTAGTGTTTTGAAATGGCTCTAAGTCTCGAATTATTAGAGTTTTTGAACACTCTAATAAACACCACTGAAGACAACACAGTGGTATTGAACAAATACACTCTTTAATCTGTTCTAATTTGTTTGCAAGTGACGGAAGCTAAAGTTAGACTCCTTCAAGCATAATACCAGTTATTGAATGATGAGTTGATATATCTCAAAAATAAATAGCCAGTGAAGTGTTGTGAACTAGTTTTTGTTCATAACACTCTTCTTTATTGTTGATACTGAGAGGGGGGTGAATCAGTATCAAGTACAATTTAAAAAAAAATCAACTTATACTTCAACCAGATTATATATTCAATTATATCCAATGAGCAATGAACAATATTATAAGAGTTCCACCAATACACCACAATACACCATGCACAATATATGAGAAATAATCAATAATTATTGTTCAAGGGAAGTAATGACTTCCAAGGGAAGATACAACTTCCAAATATAAAGGGAGGGATAAACCTCAGAAAGGAAGATACAATCCTCCAATATCAAGAGAGGGTTGACCTCTCCATCCTTTCCCCTTCCTTCCACCCAAGAATATATGAGAGATAATAAAACTTTACATTAGATTATCACCATCAACCAAACATAACATAGAACCTAATAATGCTTCATGAGACTTCTTCAACTTCTGCAATTATTCACTTCTTGGAATACTATGATCCTGCAGATAATATTACTCAATGTATTCTCTGAAAATCCTCCAAGTTTCACTCCTTGAATGCTCCTAGAAAAGGAGTTATAGAGAAAATGGTACACCTTATTCAATTCTGGTTTATTTAGGAGAGCGAACTTCTACAAAATGCCTCACGCTCAATTTTTAACAGAATATTCTGAAATTCATACAAAAGAAGCAAAATCTCATACTATTTCCAATTCAATTAGTCTCACTTCATTTGGATTCTCTATGATGAAGTTATGACTGTTTTACCCAGAACACTTGTTTATGACTAACTTCTGGACTAGTCAAAAACCATATCTTCCACAAAGTGTATCTCCAAAATTATAATGAATAAAGAGATGGAATTTTTACCACATGTACCTAGATATGTCTTCTCAATAGCCTCCGAATTTCACCATCTGAATCATTCTAGAAACAAAGTTATAGAGAAAATGGTAAAATGACCTGTAAATAACATACCTTAGAACACATCACCAAAAGACTTCATCCTCCCTTGAAATTCGGTCTTCTTTACTTCATATTTCCTCTAAAATTCAACTTATATCTCCTTTTTCATTAAAAAACTTGTATGTGTTTAAAATGAATGTATAATGATATGTATTTATACCATTTATGTCACTTCATTTTAACATTTGGGCTGACATGTAGTTTTTGCTTCAATTCACATTGTCATCTTCAAAAATTCATTTCTCCTGAATCGTGAGGATCCACGTGATGTGCCACATACCATTGGAAGTGGCATGAATTATACTATCCATCCATGGGTGTTGTATCTGCATGTGTAATTTCCTTCATGTCTATCTACTTCTATCAATTGTGGGTTCTGAAAGGCAATGGCTAGGGTTGACATCAATGACAACAAACAATATTCCAACATATATGATGATGATGATGATGATGTTTTTCATCAACAGTCAGTGAAGGGGAAACTCTATAAGACAACTCCATATGAAAACGAAGATGAATTTATTCTTGAAACTACATTTCAAGAGTTTTCTTTTGATCTCAGTGAATAAAACCTTTCAATGATACAACAACATACAATAAATCCACTTCCACGGATTTGAATTCAATAGGTTCAAAATATTCTTTCCAAGCCCATCATCAGACTTTGGGAATAAATCATATACAATAAGAATACAACAAGACTTGGATATGAAAATGAAGTTACCTTTCATATTCCTGATTATTCCAGACCAATCCAGTTCCAAAGTGAAGGATTCCTTCAAGAAGCTTCAACTTCACCTGTTCAAGTTCTGCATCAGAATGCAAAGTGCCATCATTGTAATCGAGTTGGTCATAAGGAGAATCAATGTTTTGATCTCCATCCTTTCAAACATTGTGGAAAGAATAAACATTCTTTAGATAGATGTTCAACACTGAAGAAACTTGCAAGATTGAAGATTCACTATGAGTGAATCGATCCTTGGAAGTGGTCATCAACAACCAAGCGATTATATAATTATTACTATAGAATTAAATCTCGAGTAAAGACCAATATTGTGGAGCATAGCCTTTTTGTACCTCACTTAACATAACTAGTCCCCTTATGACGTAGCTTTCGAGCATGGCCCTCACGAGATGAGATAACATGTGTTTTTTTCTGCATGCCCACTTTATGTTGTACAAAAATGGAACAAGTATGGTACTATCTTGAGCCTAGAGGGGGTAGTACAATGATGTAACTTTTCTTTACCTTAAGGGGGGGATTTCAAAAATCAAAGGATGATGGTTCGTGAAACCACTTGAAGTCTCTCCTTTCAGCTCACAAAGGGTGGAATTGATGATGGAATTGAAGATGGTTGTTAGGATGAAAGTGTCGACAACAACAAACAAAAAATATGCCAAATGGGCATCAAATTTTCCAGATGGGAAACTACAGTCTGTAGATGACAGACTTTGGCAGAATTATGATTCAATGAATTCCAATTGAATCATACACATGATACATTGGGATGTTGTTGGACACCTAAAAGTGTCAAAATTGGTTAGTGGTCATTCAAAAACCATCAGATACATGGTATCAATTGGTTAGTGGTTATCCCAAACCACATATTTAGAGAGCACTTCAGTGATACAATGATAGTAGAGTGGTGATACTACATCTTCACCATTTAGTAGAAGAAATCATATTCTTCTAGCTCAAATACTTGGCAAAATGATCAAATTGTCAAGCAATCAGGGAATGTTTAGATATTGCATCTGTTCACTTCCATATATTAGCTCTCTTCCAGTTCATTTGAGATGAAACCTTCAACATCCAGATTGGCGGTTTTTGAGGAAGTTATTCATTGAGGCTCAGCTCAGGAGTTTCACTATGAAGACTTGAAAATGATACTCATTTATTCTTCATTTATGGTATTATTGATCAGAGTTGTGATTAAGGGGGAGAATGTTAGCCTATGGCTCACCTTACCAATCACTAAGTCTAATTTTGACCTATATTTGTAATATTTATTTAGGATATTAGTAATATATCCTTAATTGATGACTAATGAGTTAGTTAAGATTTTCTAGCCTAATCATCCTGCATGATTTTTGGATCTAGAGCAAATCTCTCTATGAGGTCGAAATACCCATTATACTATAAATATGTAACATTGGTGTGAATATAGTAGAGTTGGCTAGTTATCCTTTTCTGTATTATTGTTGTTCTTATGCATATTTTATCAAAAAACATAGTTATTGTTAAGGAAAATGTGGTCCCTCTTTAAGGAGAATCGTAGAGAATATGAAATAAAAAAAAAACACAGAGGTATCTAGCTGAAAAGCAAGGTAAAAACCGCAAGGAAGGAACTCTAAATCTGGGAGAAATTTAATTGCCAAAAAGAGGGATGATTCAAGGAAATAAAATGCCAAGAGGGAACTCTAAATCTGGGAGAAATTTAATTTCCATACACAGAGATGATTCAAGGAAATGAAACGCCAGGAGGGAACTCTAAATCTAGGCTAACTTTAATTTCCATACACAAAGATGAATGCATAAAATCGTTGAGTAATAAAGTATATATTCATTGAGCAAAGGGAGAAAGGAACAAAGCTCATGACTCTTATTAAAATTGCAAAGAACAAATTCACACAATTGCTGAGAAATGAAGTATAAATTCGTTGAGTAAGGAAGTATAAATTCGTTGAGTAATGAACCATGAATTTGCTGAGCAAAGGGAGAAAGGAACAGAGGTCATGAATCTTCTTAAAATCAAAGAGAATAAATGAATACAATCGCTGAGCAGTGAAGTATAGATTCGTTGAGTAATGAAGTATAAAATCCACTAAAATTTGCAGAGGAAACACACAACACAGAGATCCTGCATGGATTCTCTAAGGTGATAAAATCCATGAAAATTTTGCAGAGGATAAATCTGTAAAGAAAACGCTAAAGGGAATTACAAGTTCGTTGAGCAAAAGAGTGAGGGTGCAGAGGTGAATAGAAGATGAAAACGCTAGGAATTGTAGTGTGTGCCAAGATGGGTGAATGCCTTCAATTGAAAGGTTAAATAAGGGTTTCCATACTGGTTTAATTAAAAACGCAGTGGATAAATTTCCATTAAAAGTTCGCAAGGATCTACCTACAAACTCGTAGAGATCTTCGAAGAAAAATCACAGAAAAATTTGATTCTAAGTTTTTGGCCAAGGAGTGAAGGCGCAAAAAAAAATACAATTTGTTTAAGATGAGATTAATAGGGATTCTAGACAATGCCAAGGGACATGCAACGATCAAGGACTGTGGAAATTCTATGGAATTTGAAATTACAAAAATGATTAAATATGAGGGAAATGTATATATTGCAGAACCATTTTTATTCTAAATACATCTTACAAAATTACATGGACCATCTATATTCTAGTTACATATCACAGAAAAATAAATGTCGAAACCAATGTTCATTCAACAATGTTTAAAATCTTGTACATATTAAATCTTAATACAATACAATTCTCAATAAAATACCATAGCCGATGACGATAATTCGAAGATGTTCTCCCGTGCTTGCGCTCCGTCCAACTCCCCGCTTGCTAACCATGGAGACTTCACCAGTACCTCCCAACCAATGCTAGGGGTAATCTTCTTCCCCCTTATCACCCTCGAGCCACAAAGGGGCCATGCACAAACACCACCAGAATCCTCTAGCTCTCTTCTCACCTCGCAAGTTAGAGCCACCACTCTCTCTCTCAAACTAGGTATCCCAACTCTCACAAGTAAAACCCAATCAGAATTTTTGCAGCATAACCTTACTCATAACCAATGATTCCCTCTCTCAACTCAGCCTTTTGTTTTATAGAATTTTCCTTAGTGACACCTTGCCATTTGCACATTTAATTCATTTTTTTTTAAATTAATTAGGGATTATCCCCCCCATACACTTGTCACCTGTTTCATTAGTTGCACCAATAAATCCACAATTTAATTTAATTAAATGTCAATTTCCCTCACCCATCCTAAAAGCGCTCCTAAAATTACTCCTACTTGTCCCTTTATTCCCTTCATTTCCCATTTATGACTGACGCCTTTCCAAAACGAAGTTGAGTTAAAATAGGAATGTTCTCTAGTTAGACTACACTATAGACACATTTCTATGCTTACACATTCTTGTATGCTTTATTCCTTTCTCATTTTAATTTCTAATTTTGGTATTTACTTGCACAATGTGTATTAAATCAATCTTTAGATTTGTTTTAATTTTTATTTATTTCTTAAATTGATTTACTTCACCCCTCATTATTTAATTTAAAAATTAGTTTTTTTTAGTCTTCTCACTAATATTAGACTTAGGTTTAGTTACATTTTTTATTTGCACGAGATTAGACCCATAGGGATTATTCTTAATAAATTCATTCTTTAGTTAATTAATTAATCAATTAATTAATTCGACAAGTGCTCAAGATTTTACAAAGTTTAACATTTTCTCAAAATTTTCTAGGCCACCTAGATTCATTGACTCACCCTTTTAAATACCATGACGTTCCCTTCAAGACACACTTTTTTCTCCAAGGGTGCCACTTTCCTTTGATTCAAATTTCAATTACTCGACGTGCCCTTCAATACGCACTTCGTGCTCCAAGGGTGCCACTCTCCTTTGGCTGGTTTTGTTAGTTGTCGAACCCTTGGAGTTAGTACTCCATTCGAGCGAACTTGTGAGATACTAAGGGCTTCTAAGGAAAAGGGACCCTTCCTTTTTGTGCACCCCTTAGAATCTTAGTGAGAGACTATCTCAGTCTACCCTCACGAGATTGTGGATCTCTCGAACTAGGTAATCATTAAACTACAATTTGAGCCATGACTAGAGTGCTAGTAGGCTGTGACAGGAATGCTGCCACACCTCTCCCTCAATATATGGTTTCTTTGCATGGCCCCTTTACTCCTTATGTGAGTCATATTAGCAAGCAATCGTCAACATGCATCCATCAACGAAACACTGTCAAAGATCCATAAAAAAAATCATAATATAATTGATCATATGTCACATATGCATAAATGAAATACTCAAACCAATACAACCCACTCCCTGACTCGATCCGGAGTCCATGGATATCCATTGATTCCATCAACATCCTCAATCTATCAAGTGTCCTCCACACTTAGGGGAAACTCATCAATAGCATATGTCAATACATAGATACCAAATAACATAACATCATTATCCATCAATATCATCATACGAATCCATAAGAGAAACAAACAACATATATTAAAATCAGATCACTTGCACACAAGTGTCCTCAAAGAATAATTTGATAACATGTTCTTGCAAGAGAGGGATGTTACATACACCCCCTATTGTTTTAAACTTCATCCCGAAGTTTCACATTATATAAATACAATAAATAAATCATCTCACGGGATCTAAAGATCTAACTATCAAATAAATATGGAGACTGCTGGCACATATCTTAAGTGTCCTCTCAGGTAGCCAAGTGTGGACTATAATTCTCCCACTAGAACTTGACCTGATCAACTGCTCGACATCATATTTGTCGAATGTGATGGTACAAAATGTGAATTGTCTCTACTGTGAATGCACCCTCATCCAACACCTGCAAGGGACTCATGTCAATCACATCTGTAGGATCACTAACATAATTTCTAAAAATAGATACATGAAAAACATCGTGCACACGCCTCAAAGAATCAGGCAAGGTTAGTCGATAGGCCACGGACCCTTTCTTTTCCACAACTGAGAGAGGTACCACAAACCTAGGAGAGAGTTTAGCACCCTTTCCAAACTTGATTGAACTCTTGTGCGGTCTCACCCGCAAGAAGACTCGATCACCAAATTCATAATTACAGTCAATGCGATGTGCATCGGCATAAATATTTTGTCTATCTTGTGCTTCTTTAATCATTTGTCTTATCGTTTGCATTTGTTCTTCCATTTCTTGGATCTATTATGATCCTACCAGAACCCTATCCTCAAGTCAATCCTAGCTCAAAGGCGTCTGACATGATTGCCTGTAGAGAAACTCAAATGGTGCCATATTAATGGTGCTTTGATAGTTTTTGTTGTACACAAACTCTACCAGTGGAAAGAACTCTTCCCAACGCTTTTGTTGTTCCATCACATACATATGCAACATATCTTCCAAAATTCGGTTCATTCTTTTTGTCTTCCCATCTGTCTCAGGGTGATACGTTGTACTAAAGTTAAGTTGGGTTCCCAAGGCCTCTTGGAAACTAGTCCAAAAATGTCCTGTGTTGGCACCGGGACAAAGTGGAAAGAGAGATGATAGTGGGAAAGAAAGCGTGCATGAACGAAAGTAACAGCTGGAGAAGGAACAATATATGTGCATGCAAGAAAGCATGCACAAGGAAAGCGACAGCTAGAGGAAGAACAACATGCGCGCATGGGAGGAAGACCTAACATCAGTATGGTTAGGGTTTTGGTAATTTTCGGTAAGAAGGCTAAAGAGCCCGAAATGTATAAATAT
Organism: Picea mariana; assembly: GCA_032191745.1. NCBI lineage: Eukaryota > Viridiplantae > Streptophyta > Pinopsida > Pinales > Pinaceae > Picea > Picea mariana. The sequence continues at coordinate 250,798 of JASDQU010107583.1, forward strand.
AGATACGCAGGTATCATATAGAGGTTGGTTGTTGGTTGATTGGGTTTTTATATATTAGGTTTGCGTTTTTACAATAACTTTACTTTGTTGTAAGGATTCGGGTTCATATAACATTCCATTAGAATAAGGCATGAATGAAGGCATTATGCAATATTGTTATGTACCAATTTTGTAAGTTGATGAGCTGTAAAGAAGGAGAGAAGGTAGATATGAGGATTAGTTCACAGGCTATAGAGGCTGGTGCGATCTATTTTTCCTCGTATAGATCTTACCCATAAGAGGGGAATTGTAAGCGGACAACGCCAGAAATGCAGAACTATTATAATAAAAGAGCCAAGAGCCAAATCTTTGTGGACGTAGCCTAGGAGGGGGTGAACCACGGTGATATTTTTGTAATGTGATGAATGTATGCATATCTTTACTTTCTTTCAACAGTTTATTGTTATGCTTAATAAATGAGTTAGTATACTGTTATGGAACACAGATATGTTGCTCAGGAAGTAAAATGTGTCATGGAAATGTGTACCCATGAGGAATAGGTAGATTACCTTCATAGCTCATAGGGCATGTCTCGGGTTAACAAACCCCTATATCATACTCAATCCTAGGTTGTAAACACCCAAGTCTTACATCCACCCATTTAAAGCTATCTCGGGTGAGACTGCACAGTGTACTCTGTGTACTGTGTTTCCTTCTGGTTTACCAGGAGGGACGATAGTTTTAGTGTTAAACCCTAATATTGGCTCATTACCCATTAATTGGGGCATATTATATTAGTAATGTTATTTTATTTATGTCGGATTTAGGCCATTAGTTGTAATTATACCTCCTAGTCTCCTATATATACCAAGGAGACATTTTCATTTTGAATCATTTTGTACTTGAACATTTAAGTGGGGTAAAAGGAGGTTGCCCCCTTGAAGAGGCTTATTATCTGAAATTATCTCTTTTTCAAGGCGTTGAGTACTTTTCCTGAGGTTTTTCTATGCTATATTGATGTTTGTTTCTTAACATATGGTATCAGAGCTCAAGGTCTTGGGGTTTCGCTGCTACATCTGAGACACCATGGAATTTTCTCTATAACTTTTTTTCTACAAAGTTTCAGAAGGAACGACTTGGATGATATTTATTAGACGGATCAAGGTACGTTGGCTTCAAAATTAATCTCCTGAGGCATTATACTTTCGGAGATACATCCTATACAAGATAGAGTTCTGGAATCATCCTGAAATGAGTCATTGCGGAATTTTTTCTATAAATTTTTTGCTATGTAACGTTTCAGACCCTGAAATCTAGAGGCCATTTACATAAATTAGTAAGGTATCTTTGGTAAAAATTTCAGCTTCTGGGTCATCTTAAATTTGTAGATACACCTTGTGTAAGATAGAGTATCTGACTAGTCCTATTGACTAGTCTCAAGAAGGTTTTCCAGGTAAAACAATCATAACTTCTTGCTAGAGTATCCAAATTGAGTGGGACTGGTTGCATTGGCTCATGGACAGTCTGTAGTATTTTGGGTGTGAGTTTTAGAAAGTGATATCAATTATTTTGTGTGGGGCATGCTATACAAGTGAGATCTTCTGGAAAGGCCAAAAATCAGAAAGTTGTGAGGAAGTTACCATAAATTCCACTTGGCACATCCAATTTTGATCAGAATTGTGACATTGTAAAGAAGAAATATCAGAGAACTACCTAAAAGAAAGTTTCATACCCAGAAGGCCCGAAACTTGGGAGATAGAACAAAATAAATATTGTCTAGCAGAACCGCCTCAAAATCAAGATTCAAAAGTGATATTTGGCCAACATGCCACCAAAAAAGGGACCTTCTACACCAAATAAACCTCCAGAAAATCCTAATTGAACTCTTGATGAAGGTGAAGAAATGAATAGGGACATAAATGAACTACAAAAGAAGATGGATTCAATGGAAGCTAAGTTGGATACTAAGATGGATTTAATGGAAGCTAAGTTGGATACTAAGATGGATTCAATGGAATCTAAGTTGATGGATTCAATGGAAGCTAAGTTGGATACTAAGATGGATGGATTAAAAGGGGAGATCATGGAAGTATTGACAAATTTCGTAATAGAGAAGACACCCAAAAGTGAAAATGCATCCCATGAAATTCATGATGAGGACACAAGGAAGGTGAATCAAGAATTGAGAAACTCCAAATTTGGTT
>JASDQU010107583.1:253080-278463 GCA_032191745.1 Picea mariana
GCCTCTGATTTACAGTTCCTAAAAGCACTGGTTCATTTAGTTATCTGATAAATAATCTTTTCATTGCACTATCCTAGTATCCCATTGATCCACCTACTGAAAACAATCCATTTCTTAAGTTACCAGGCATACTTAGTTTACAACCCTAAGTAGTTTCCTGGAGAGTTAACAGGTTGAATCATTCCCTATTGATATTGTGTATTGGCATGAGGGTGGAATACTGTAGGAAGGAACTTTGGATTGGAAGGAAATATTTCCTCTCTCAGTCAGTTGGTTGTTGATATTTTCCCTGAATACATAAGTGTCTAACTTGGCTTATTTGATGAAAGATAATAATGCAAATATGTGGTTTCTCATTTAATGAAAAATATGAATGCATGTAAATGATGCATTCAATTCCCGAGTGAAATTGAACGTGTTTATTTTCGGTCACTATTTAAATTTTTTAAGTTATGAAGTTAAGTAAAGTCAAGATGTTGGTGTCCTTGAAAATATTGTATCTTAGGAGGAAGGTTTGCAAGATATGGAAAACAATATTCATTTGAGAGGGTACATGAGTACCATGGTACTTGGAGAGTCCTGGTAAGGGGTTGAAATCCTTAATCCATGTGATGAGTCATCCGTATTAGGTGTAAATATTGCAATACGTTCAATCCTTCACCCAATTTCCAGATGAAATTCCTTTTCCTATTTAAACCTGCATTTCCAAAATCTCTTAGAAGTCTAGTAGAACCTTAGAAAAAACTGGAGGAGGAACTATGAAAGGTTTAATTCTAGATTCATACTATTACCATGAAGGAAACCTATGTTTTAATATGGGCGGGATTGCATCCATTTATTCAACGAACGAGCATATATAGACTGTTGATTGGATGATACTACCTTCTTAGTAGCTAGAGTTACGTTGTATTTGAACTCTGATGGGGAGAGCCCTGAGTCAACAAGGACCTTAGATTTATGTAGGTCCCCTCTCTTCTAGGGGTTTTACGACCTCCCGGTCAAGGAGATTCACTTCACTGAGCTGAATCATCTCTTCGGGCCTCTTCTAGACCCTAAAATTAATTTTCACAGGTCCCCCTTTGGTTACCCACACAGGCTCGATTCACCCTCACACCCTTTCTTTGATGCTTATGGTAACTCTAAGTGGCGAGCACTATCTCCTCTTCTAGGCCCTGCTTCCTTATGACCATGGGATATGGCCTCTATCTAGCCCCCTTCGTGACTTCGATCTTTGACTGTCTTGAGTATAAGTGATTCCTTTTTCCCCGAACTATAGACAAAGGAAATCACCCAAACAAGATCTATGGACCGTGCTCCTTCGACAACAAACATCTGTGATTCACTTCGGGACTCTCGCTTCGGCAGTTTTGAGTGTTCCAAACACCTTTTTCCCCAAAGTGCTTCATACCGAGAGCTACGGATCCAACGCCACGTACTCACCTCAACCAATGGTCAAGATTCGTTCCTTATCCCCACTTCAGATGACTCCCAATCAACGCTCCTCTACTCGTCTTTCTGTTGAAGTGTAAATCCTCTGAAGTAACATATCTTCTTCCACATCTCTTGTTCTAATGGACAATTCAGATGAACTCTAGTGCTTCGACCTTCAGGAGTTCTCGCTCCTTCACACTTCACTTCTTCTGGAGTGACTATTCTCTGGAGTGAATCTCCGCTCTCCACATGTCCCTTTGTTTATCAATGACTCTTCTTGACTCCGGCCTTTGGGAGTTAAGACCTTTGGGAATATTCTCTCCAATTTCCCCGAAGTGTCCTATCACCAAAGTGATAGATTTGATGCCACGTGTCCAAACCATTGATGTCTAGGATTAGCTTCTTACCACTTGGAGCTTCGGAAGACTTCTGGTCAACAAATACACTTCCTCCTTTATTTTTTGGAGTGCACTCTTCCATATTACACAACTTGATGACTCGTGTCCCTCTCACATCGATGACCACAATTTACTTCTCTACTTCGAGCTTCGAGAGTTCTTTTTCCTCCACATAGACTTTTCTCTGAAGTTCTCTTCTTTCGAAGTACATGGATCTCCACCACATGTCCTTCTGGGTCCAACAGTCTAGATTTCTTCGGCCTTAGCGACTTCAACAGAAATCCCTCTTTGCTCCACATAAATATCTCAGAGCTTTATCTCCTCGACTCTTTGATCCCTTGCCACATATCCTCCTTGATACCGATGGCTAGGATTTCACTTATCCTATCGGATAATTCGACAATCCCTCTCGTTAAACACTTTCAAACCTCTGAATACATGAAGTTCCAAAGGACTTCGAAGACTATCCTCCATGAAACTCTCCCAGATCTCTCGGTTTGGAAAGATCCTAATTCCTCCAAATCGATCTTGCTCGTTTGTTATGAAATTTTCAGTGGGCTCCTCCTTACTAAAAAAGTTTCGTCTGCTATCTCTTCTGAGCTTGTTCCTCCTCAAAAATTTAATCTTCTCGTAATTTTTCTTCGACACTTAGCTAAAAATTCAACCCCGTGCACACCTTGCAATAATTTTCTTTCACTTAACCCTTTTGTGGGAAACTGTGCACTCCTTGCAACAGTTCATACACGACTCAATTGTTCCTCCTGAACAATATGAAGTTGAGTTTGTTTTATACCTATGCACACCTTGTGTGGTCCTTTGTACTCTTTGCAAGTAAGGCTTCAAGTTATCCCTCCTAAGATTTTGAGTTGAACTAGACTCTGTCAACGCACTCCTTGCAGACACTATGCACACCTTGCATATAAATCTCCACGTTATCTCTCTCAAACTTCTGAGTCACACTAGACTTTGTCAATGCACTCATTGCATGAGATCGTAGAAGATAAACAATTGAAACTTATCTAATCCTCATAGATTCATACATTCAACCATGTAATGCATTCATAACATAAGATCAAGTAATAACAAAGAATTGCAATTAAACATAAATCCTACCATTCATTCAGATAGACATAGTAACAATAGCACAAAACATTTTTTATCAACGCCTCTATTTTATATTCATTCAAATGATATGTACATGGGTTCATACAACTTTGATAAGCTTCAACAATATCAACAATAACAACTTCAGATAACTTTCAGCAGCTTTCAACAACCTTCAACAACCTCATTTGGCCATACAATACACATATTTATACAAGAGGGATCATAGATCTTTTCCCTTCGACTACCTTAGTGCTATCCTATCAAATTAAAATATTTCAACTATTAAGTCTTATTACAATAAATGATCGATATAGAGAGATAAGAGTGAATGCTTCAGATTTGTACTATTATTAACTACATTTAAGAAAATAAAATATCCATTGATCTCACGCGATGGTTCAACCTCTTAACATTTAATATATTATTTAATTACAATATTTTCAATATATTTTGTGACATTACATGTTTAAAATTCAAAAACACTTCAAGAATGTGGGCTAGGACACTGAGTTTTCCTCCACTTGCACTTTGATGATGATGCTCCTGCATCATACTCCTCTGGACAAAAATTCATGGACTCTTGTCCATGAGCTCCTGCACTGAACTTCTATGCTTCTGAATATCTTCTTCATTTACCCAAATTCCATCTTCTATCGACTGTCCTTTCCACTTTACCAAATACTCAAAGTAATTATTTCTCCTAGTCATCTTACCAATCCTCTAATCTATGATCTTCTCCATCTGCGACTTTTCTGCTACAGGCATCTACTTCTCCCACTAGATCTCTTTTTTATCTTCTGATCCTTTGGTGTCATCTTCCCTGTAAGGATACAGGTCTAAAATTTTGAATATGGGTGATATCCTCGCATCCTCTGGAAGCTCTATCTCATAAGCATTTGCATCAAATTTTCTTAAGATATTGCATGGTCCTATATTCTTCAACTTTAGTTTGTTATATGTTCCCCTTGGGAACCTTTCCTTCCTGATATGTGCCAGAACTTGATATCCCACTTCAAGTTGAAGTTCTCTCCTATGTTGATCAACTATGCATTTATATTCTCTGTTGTTGTTCTGCAACTGCTGTTTGATCTGATTGTGAAGCTTCTGCATTTCTGCAGTGAAGTCTTCTACTCCAGCGCGTCTGAATTCATTCTTCTCCAAATCTATGAACTACAATAATCCTCTTGGATTCATCCCATATACTATCTGGAATGGACTCTTACCTATACTCATGTTTGGTGAGTCTTTGTAGGAAAACTCTGTTTGTGGTAGAATTTGATCCCACTAGCTATGATGTTTAGTGACTAGACTCCTCAAAAAGTTTCCTAAACTTTGATTTACCACCTCAATATGTCCATCTGTTTGAGGCTGATATGTTGAACTAAAGGAAATTTCCATCTCCAGTTTCTTCCACAATGTCGTCCAGAAATGACCAATAAATTTAGTGTCTCTGTCTGAGACAATACTCTTGGGAAACCCATGAAGTTTCACAATTTTCTTGAAAAACAAATTTGCAATGTGTGTTGCATCATTAGTCTTATGGAATGGGATAAAGTGTTACATATTTGAGAATCTATCAACTAAAACGAATATGGAATTGGTTCCCCATTGTGTTCTTGGCAATCCCAACACAAAATCCATGTTTATTTCATCCCAAGTTCTATTTGGAATAGGAAATGATTGATATAACCCAGTGTTCTATCGCTTTCCTTTTGCATAGTGGAAAATATTACATATGTTTACAAATTTCTCCACTCATTCCCTCATACCTAGCCAATAGTATGATATGTTCAACTATGCAAAAGTCTTGTCATTGCCAAAATTCTCGACTAGACCTCCACTATGTTTTTCTTTCATCAGATTATCTCTCATCGAGCACTTTGGTATGCGCAATTGGCTACCTTTAAAAAACAATCCATCTTGAATAAGATACTCTATCCACTAACTTCTATCTCTAAGAACATGATTTATACATGCTTTATACACCTCTTTAAAATCTGGATCATCACAGTACACTCCTTAAGGTGTTCGAACCCTAAGGTTTTCACTTGAAATTCCTGCAAAATCAGACATCTCCTACTCAATGCATCATCAACTTTGTTAGCATTACCAGAAATATTTTTAATGACAAAAGTGAAATTTTGCATAAACTCTATCCATTTTTCATGTCTTTGATTTAACTTCTCCTATCTGGTTATGAATTGTAAAGCCTTATTATCACTATACAAAACAAATTCTTTTGGAACAAGGTAGTGCCTCCATTTCTTTAAGGCTTGAATCAATGCATAAAATTATTTATCATATGTGGATTTCTTCCTCTTGGTTTTATTCAACTTCTCACTGAAATATGCAACATGCCTATTGTCTTGGCTCAAGACCGCTCCAATTTCTACTCCATTGGCATCACATCATACTTGAAACATCTTCCTGAAATCTAGCAAGACTAGAGTCAATTGTTTTGTTATCTTCTCCCTTAATATCCTGAAACATTTCTCAACTTATTCTATCCACTTAAAAGACTTGTGTCTCTTCTTCACCGTGTCTAATATTGGTGCTCAAATACCACTAAAACTTCTAGTGAACTTCTGATAGAAACTTGCTAATCCATGGAAGCTTCTCACCTCGAATATGCACCTTGGCGATGGCCATTCTTTGATTGATCTCACCTTCTATGGATCCATATTCAATTCATTTGAAGAGATTACAAAACCTAAGTAAATGAGTTATGTCTTCATAAGAGAGGATTTCTTTAGATTTATCAGCAAATTCTCCCACTACAATCTTCTCATCACTAATGTTAAGTGCCTCAAATGCTCTTCTTTAGTTTTACTGAAGACTAATATATCATCCATATATACAATCACAAACTTACCAATAAAATATTTTAATACCTCATTCATTAACCTCATAAAATTACTTGGGGTGTTTTTCAATCCAAATGGCATAACAAGCCACTCATCCAACCATTAATTCATTTTTGAAGGTTGTTTTCCACTCATAACCTTCTCTCATCCTTATTTGGTGATATCCACTTTTTAGGTCTATTTTTGAAAACTAATTTTCTCTGCTCAAACAATGCATTAAGTCGTCCATCGTTGGAAAAGGAAATTTGTACCTAATGGTAAAAAAAATTGTGGCTCTTGAGTCTGTACACATTCTCCATTCTCCGTCCTTTTTCGGAGTCAACATAGTTGGTATTGTGCATGGACTCAAGCTCTCTCTGACTAAACCCTTTTCCATCAAATCTTGGACTTGTTTATTTACCTCCTCATTCTCTTGAGGTGTTAATATGTACAATGCTTTTTTCAGATGAATCACTCCTGGTATGAGATCAATGTGATGGTTGATACTCCTGATAGGTGGAAATGAGCGAGGTAACTCATCCACTACTATGTAAGAAAAAATTTCTAATAGCTCCTGAATTTCTTCAAGCAGATCATTCATAGAAGTACTTGTAAGGATGACTTTGGGGTTCCTCACCACAACAAATTTCATCTCATGTTTATTCTTGACTTCACTTAGGAGTTCCTTCCCACTCATGAGAAGTATACTTGTGATGGCTTATTCATTTACTTTATTATCCTCTATTGGTAGTAGCATGTCTGTTCTACCATTTTTCTCCAGGGTATAAGTATTTTTTCTCCCATCAGGAATGACATTTCTGTCAAACTGCCATGGTCTCTCCAATAAGTCATGACATACATCCATGGGAATCACATCACACAAAATCTCATCTCTATATCCTCCTATCTTAAATTCAACTAGGAATTGTTTAGTTACCATTACATGGTGTCCTTTCTGCAACCATGCGACTCTATACAGACTCGGATGTGAAGTTGTCTCCAGCTCCAATTTCTCCACCATTTCTATTGTTACCAAGTTATCAGTGCTCCCACTATTAATTATCACCTTGCATACCCTGTATTTGGTCTTGCAACCAGTTTTGAACAAACTGTTCCTCCGCATTGGTTTTTTCACCTCTAGCTCTGGCTTCAAGAGAAACTTCTTCATTGTCAAAGATCTCCCATATTCTTCTCCTTATGCCTCAACACTCCACTTCTGCACTTCCAAAATGTTAGATTCACCTCCTCCTTCTTTCTTTCTCTCGGGGCATTCCCAAGACATGTGTCCTTTTTTTCCACAGTCATAAAAATTCACATCTCCTCCTCTACCTCTTCCTCTTCCTCGAGGAAAAGAATTCCTTCCACCATATTGTCTCCCTTAGGAACTTCCTCCTCTTTTTGAGTGACTGTGTGGTTTTCTAGTCTCAATCCTCGACTTCTGTGCCTTGTCATGGATAATTCCCTTACCTATGTTTATACTTCTTTCTCTACTTCATTGGATCTATTTCCTCGTCAATTTCTCTTCTTCCTTCAGTGCAATCTAATAAGCATCATCCACTGTCCTCACTATTATCATGATGATTTCATTCTGGATTTCATATCTCAGACCATTTATATACGTAGCAATCGTTTCATCATATTTTTCTCTCTGTCTAGCCCTGATGTTGAGCTTATAAAATTCCTCAGTGTATTCTTTTACTATCTATCCTTTATGTCTTAGGTTCTGTAATTTCTTGAACAAATTTATCTAATAGTATTTGGGTATGAATTTAGCTTTTAGCTTGGCTACCATTCTATCCTAGTTATTGATATTTTGCTTGCCTTTGCTTCTTCTGTCAGCCTGTAGTTCATCCCACCACAGTGTTGTGTGTCCCTTCAATCTGGTAACATCATGTTTTACTTTCTTCTCATCATCAAATTCTTCATAGTCGAAGTATTTGTCCATTGCTCTTATCCAATCCAACAGTTCTTCAACATATAATTTTCCTTCGTACATTGGGATTTCTATTTTTTCTCTGGCTCCCAATTCAACAATAGCTTTCAACAAGTGTTCTTCTGCAACATCTTCTAATGTAGCTCCTTCAACTTCCATTTCTTTTCTCTCTACATCACTGACGTCTATAGCATCAAGTGCTCTTCTTTGTGTTGTTTCCATAGCATCTAATATTGTGTGAAGTTATCTCATCTCCCTTTCCATACCTAGATTTGCTATAGGTCGTTTGGAACATCCTCTAGGCGACATGGTGCTGAAATTTTCCTCCACACAAAGTTTATGTTGTGGTGTTGATACCACTTGATGATACCAAACTACTTCCTTCTTTTACACGAAATACAATTTGAGGCTCTAATTCCACTTGATTCAGGTCCCTTCTCTTCTAGGGGTTGTGCGACATCTCGATCAAGGATCTTGACTTCACTGAGTTGAATCAGCTCTTCGGGCCTCTGCTAAACCCTAAAATTAATTTGCACAGGTCCCCATTTGGTTACCCATACAGGCTCAATTCACACGCACACCCTTTCTCTGGTGCTTCTGGTAACTCTAAGTGGCAAGAACTAGCTCCACTAATAGGCCCTGCTTCCTTATGACCATGGGCTATGACCTATGGCTATCCCCCTTCGCGACTTCAAGCTTCGACTATTTTGAGTACAACTGATTCCTTTTTCCTTGAACTCCGAACTCATGAAATCACCCAGACAAGATCTACGGCCCATGCTCCTCCGATAGCCAATGGTTGTGATTCATTTTGGAACTCCGGCTTTAGGAGTTTCGAGTGTTCCAAACACCATTTTCCCCGAAGTGCTTCATAACCAGAGCTACGGATCCAGTGCAACGTGCTCACCTCAAGAAATGGTCAAGATTCGTCCCTTATCCCTACTTCAGATGACTCCCAGTCAACACTCCTCTGCTCCTCTTTCTCTCGTAGTGTAAATCCTTGAAAGTGACAGATCTTCCACCATGTGTCATGTTTCAATGGACGACTCATATTAACTCCGATGCTTCGGCCTCCAGGAGTTCTCGTTCCTTCACACTTCACTTCTTCTAGATTGAATCTCCACTCTCCACATGTCCCTCCATTTATCAATGACACCTATTGACTCCGGTTTTTGGGACTTACGAACTTCGAGAATTTACTCTCCAATTTCATTGAAGTGTCCTATCACCGAAGTGATATATATGATGCCACATGTCTAAACCAATGATTGCTAGGATTACCTTCTTAGCTGTTGGAGCTTCAGATGACTTCTGGTCAATGACTCCGCTTCCTCCTTTCTTTTCTGGAGTGCACTCCTCATGATTCCACGACATGATGATGCATGTCCCTCTCAGATCGATGACCATGATTTACTTCGCTACTTTGGGATTCGAGAGTTCTTGTTTCTCTACACAGAGTTTTCTCCAAAGTTATCTTCTTCCAAAGTACGCAGATCTCCACCACGTGTCCTTCTGGGCCCAATGGTCCAGATTTCTTCGGCCTTCTCTATTTCGGCAGAAATCGCTCTTTGCTCCATGCAAATATCTTGGAGCTTTATCTCCTAGACTATTTGATTCATTGCCACGTATCCTCCTTGATACCGATGGCTATGATTTCACTTCGTCTCTTTGGGACTTCGACAATCCCACTCCTTAAACACTTTCAAACCTCTAAATACATTAAGTGCCAAAGGACTTCGAAGACTATCCTCCGTGCAACTCTCCGAGATCTCATGGTCTGGAAAGATGTTGATTCCTCTGAATGGGTCTTGCTCGTTGGTTATGAAATTTTCATTGGGTTCCTCCTTACTGAAGAATTTTCTTCTACTATATCTTCTAATCTTGTTTCTCCTCAAAACTTTAAGCTTCTCAGAATGTTTATTCAACACTTAGCTGAATGTCTACCTCGTGCACACCTTGCAATAGGTTTCTTTCAGTTAACCCTTTTATGGGCATCTATTCACTCCTTGCAACAGTTCTTACACAACTCAATTGTTCCTCCTGACCAATATGATGTTGAGTGTGTTTTCTAACTACGCACACCTTGCGTGGTCCTTTGCACTCTTTGCAATCAAGGCTTCAAGTTATCCCTCCTGATATTTTGAGTTGAACTAGACTCTGTCAATGCACTCCTTACGGACATTATGCACACATTGCATATAAATATCCACGTTATCTCTCCCAAACTTCTGGGTCACACTAGACTCTGTCAACGCATTCCTTGCGAACACTATGCACTCCTTGCATGAGCTCGTAGAAAAGAAACAATTGAAACTTATCTAATCCTCACTAATTCATACATTCAACCATGTAATGCATTCATAACATAAGAACAAGTAATAACATAGAATTTCAATTAAACAAAAATCCTACCATTCATTCAGATAGACATAGTAACAATAACACCAAAATTTTTGGGTCAATTCCTCTCTGTTATATTCATTCAAATGATATGTACATGGGTTCATACAACTTCGATAAGATTCAACAGTCTCAACAATAGAAACTTCAGATAACTTTCATCAATTGCAACAACCTTCGGCAACCTCATTTGGGCATACAATACACATATTTATACAAGAGGTCTCATAGGGATTTTCCCTCCGACTACCTTAGTGCTATCCTATCTAATTAAAATCTTTCCACTACTAAGGCTTATTACAATAAATGATCGGTACAAACATATAAGATTGAATTATTCACATCTATATTGTTATTAACTACATTAAAGAAAATACAATCTCCACCGATCTCACGCAATGGTTCATCCTCTTAGCATTTAAGATCTTCTTTATTTACAATCTTTTCAAGATATTTCATAACATGCCCTCTTTAAAATTCAAAAACACTTCAAAAATGCTTGTTAGGGCACTGGGTTGTCCTCCACTTATGCTTTGATGATGATGCTCCTGCGTCATTTATCTATCAAAGAGTGATTGTGGTGAGTTCTGGACCGTTGGATCCATTAACGAGGTTGTCATAAGATGGGTCATCAGAGGTTCAAAAGGTAAATGGAAATAGAATTACAAAAATAGGAAATCCCAGGATCGTAGATCCATCGTTAGGTGTTCCGCGAGATCCCAGCCATTGTATATGGAAGGTATCACCCTGAGGGAGAGGATTTGAGATCCTTAATAGGAAATTCGATGTAACACCGAAAGTGATAATGATTTTCATATTAGATGAATGGTGATCGTTCAATCCATTAGAGAGTGCGTGGTAAGAGTGAGATGTTTGGAGTAGTTCGTGGAACCATAGTGAACATGGTCCGATGGGGAGGAACTCCAAGAACAATGAAGGAAAGTTGATCAATGTGTGGGGGAGATTTGATCTCATCCATATATTTCATGGACACCATTCATTAGCGTGTGGGATTGAAATTCAAGTTCAGAGTAATTGTCAAGTGGATGGAGACTCTGACTTAATCATAACTGTTGGAACCCTGGGTTCGAGGACTGTTATATTTCGAAGGATGATTCATTAGGATGTCACCGTCGGATAAGGGATAGGCCTGATTAATTACACCCTTAGATCGTTGATATAAGGGTGAGAAGAAAATATGACCATCTGATTTGGGGGAATTTAGGTACCTAGTCACCTCAATAGCCTTTGTGGAGAAACATTTATGAGAATTAACAAGAGTTAATATAGTTTTAGTTATGATAACAGAATTCCTCACTCAAAAAACTGATGAATCTGATTGCATTTCATGAGAAAAGAAAATTAAATTCAGAATCCCACTAGCCTAAGTGATGATTAGGAGTTCAAGTGTGTTACATAGTGGTATCAAAGCACTATTCAATCTCTAATTTGAATGCGTTATCAATACCGCTTAAAATTTTCCAAGAAATATTTTATTATGCCAAGAATTCTTTCTATGACATTGATAAATGTAATGACTAATAATGTTTCATTGTTTCATCATGTAGGAAGTACTGAATAGGAAGACTAGTGGAAGTTTAACATCCTCAATTATTAAACTTTTGATTTAATAATTTCAATCTATGGAAATTCGTATTTGACTTTATTAAGACAATTGACTATTATTATTTAAATTAGTATGCAAGATTTGGACTTGGCAACTGTCCTCTTTAGATAGACAGATGTAAGAGACAATATGTTTTTAATAATAAATGCAGGAAATAGATGGAACAACCAAGTTAATTTATGTCACTGGTAGTCCCTAAAAATAAGGGATTTCTAAAGCTCCAAACATATGAGGGAAATGATATAATGAAATTTATTAGGCAATAAAAGAAGATGTATACAACATATGTAGGAGGTGGGAAATTTCTTAGTATGTTGAGGAGAAAAGGATTATTTGTTGTGTGAGCAAATATGTGTTAGGAAAAGAGTTTCTCAACTATATAGAGGTAAATTGGTGAAGGAGTGGAGCTCAGTTCTCCCTTATAGAGTCATAGTCAAACTTGGCGGTGATCAAGAAAATTATCTTGGTTTTTATGCATCTACAGTTGCGTGGAACGTGAATGTTCCATTTGTTTATGACTTGTTTGGAACATATATGTATCTTGTATTACCAATTTGTATATATGTTTGTTGATTAATTTTCTTGTTAGTTACAGAGATAGTTGAATTCATGAGTATGTATATTACAAAATTTAAGGTGATTCTTTTTCTTCACTCTACGTAAATTTCAAAGTTATTGAATTCTTCATTCCAAGTACAAATCTATAAGAAAACATTCTATAGCATATGGGTCAACATTAATAGTTATAATCAATGATAAACCTTTAATTAATGTACATTGGTAGCATAAAAGGTAAAAATTTAGAGTATCATAAATGAAAGTGAACTAACAATTACCACATAGTTATATATATCCATATATATGGACACTGCTATGGATAATTAATTTTAAAAAAAAGTTCTACATTGGTAGCATAAAAGGTAAAAATTTAGAGTATCATAAATGAAAGTGAACTAACAATTATCACATAGTTATATATATCCATATATATGGACACTGCTATGGATAATTAATTTTAAAAAAAAGTTACAAGATTTTTTTTTTATCAAGATGATAGTATGTACAATAATATAGGTCACTCTTTACTTTGCATAAGAAAATACAATCTCCTTAAACATGAAATTCCTTGTTGTAGAGGAACAATTTGCAAGTAAATTTACAAATTAAAAGTCAAAGGTTCCATGGAACAAAGATTTAAGGTATATCGTTGACATAGGAACCCGAGTACCTTGCTCGTATCCTTGAAGGGCCCACAATGCGTATTTTTAACATCACCTGTAGAAAGTGAAGGAGAATGACCAATACAGTATTATTTAAACTTAAGAATTAAAATAAATATATATATATATATATATATATATATATATATATATATATTCAATAAGCAACGAAACTTACCTTCCTTACTCAAGGATCAACGTTGTTGGGAAAGTTAGGAAATGTGAAATCTCCTTTTATTTTTTTCGGTTTAATGAAAACATATTCATATTACTACTAAGATAGTATTGAATGAAAAGTAATAGTAAAGAACGAAAAGTTATTGAAGGAAGATAAAATTATTTCCTGTGTCGAGTCTAGAGTTGGAACCAAATCTGGTAGAGGCCAACATCATACCCAGATGATGAAAATTCCTTATGGGTTCCCTAGCAAATAGAAGGACACATCATTATAACAATATCTAGAATATTCTCAAATCAAAAATTATATATAACAATGGTAATGTACAAATAATGAATGCAGGATGACCCAAAGAAATCATTCCTATACATGGATATAATTTGTACAGAGTTGTAATATATATATATGAATGAGATTACTACATGAAATACAATTCGATTTTAGACCCAGATGCATTCATAATGTAATAATATCAAGGACAAGACTATCGAGGATTAAAATGTGGGAATATCGATCTAAAGTTAAAAGGATTACTAAGAGAAAAACAAAATAAAAACCCAGAGTCTTATTTATTACACTGCGATATCTTTACTGATGTAAAATCTATGGAAGTCTTAGGTAGAATGCATCCTGGTAGGAAGCTCGAAACTAGGGATTTTTGCATGGGGATTTAGACCAATATGAATCGGTGAAATGGAAAATCCTTTCTTCATTAACCTATAAACTTCTCAAAATCAAATACTACATAGGATATAATAGTGGACGCCTATTGAATAACAATTTCAAATTTATGCAGGCTTAACACCTTACCCCAAGTTTATAATGATTAAACATTGTCCCCTATAGAAGTTATGCATACATTTTTCTCCTTATACAACTGACCATTGAATAGTAAGAGAACCAAAATGGTTTTTCGAGTCCTATAACATGCTAAGTGGCATCATTACAAGGGAGTAACATATATTAACACTCAGATTAAAATTATAACACCATTTAGGAGCAACTGTAATCATAAGAAATCTTTTCCAGAACCGTAAAATACACAGTGGAAACCCTTTCATATGTAAAACATAACCCATTCTCCTAGATAGACAATAATGAAAATAAATGTATTTTTATTTCATAACTTCATTAGAAAATCCTACCTAGCTATGAACGGGTTGGTAAATATGTAACAACCCCTTTGTTACACCATAAATAATTGAGAACAATAAGATATATATATATATATATATATATAATTCTTTTTTAAACATTAACAAGACATCATTAGAATAAGTGAAACATGATATTAGCATATTTCAGTCATACAAATTCTAAATCATGATAATAACATACATCAGTAATACACATTCTATTTCTTTCATTTCATTGCACAACTAGATTTACATACCACTTAAATGCATGAAGGATATGCCACCTCATATAAGACAACATACAAAAATACCCAACCAACCTATCCTGCAAGGTTAGGACCTCCAAGACACATAATCAATGCTCAAGTCTAGGATTCATCCAATTGATTTTGACCACTTAAGGTCTTAAGACTAGCGATTGTTCTGAGGAACAAGGAAGTATCTAATTCCCATATTTTCAATTCATTCCAAAATTCAATTATAAATTCCAGCATTCTTAACTACATTTCTTCAAACACAAAAAATCGGGTTACATGGTCACCACTTCATAACACCATTGCATACTATTACAATAAATCATCATCTAGAAAATGTTTCATTTCCTTATGAAATCCATCATGCAATTACTAGTCACCATTTACAGATATCTCTCTTCCCAAGGAAATACAAACATCAATCATCAAATAAAATTGAAACAACCTTCCGACACACAAATCAAGTAAGAAGACATTATGAGTTACCATAATATATATATGTATAAATTGGAAGAGAAAAGAAGAAAGGAGATAAAATCTCATCACCAAGAGGATACTGAATTTTTTTTTTGTAACTTCTAATCTAAACATATACTGAGGTAATTAAACTTTGTGTCTAAGAGTTTGTCTGTTTCTGAAAAATAGAAACTAAATGTTATTTTAGAACCAAAATTTCTCTTCTAGTAGTCATAGAAAAAGATCTATCCAGTTCCAAAGAAAGAGGTGCGCAGAAGGACCTTTTGAAGGACAAATAGCAGGAGAAACAATGTGACTACATAGTGTGATCGTAGCACACGCACAACTGACCTCTTAAAGTCTAGAGCTCAGGAAGAAAACACACCATGTGCGTCAGAGATTGAGTCATTTTAGTGGCGATTCTTCATGGGGGATATCGAGGGTAATTCTCAAGGGGGAGAATTTATTTGTTTTAGGTTGGAGTGCATGAGATCTAATCCAGAGGATTCAAAATCCTATAATCGTTAGATTAGACAAGAGTTGCATACTAGATAATCCCTAAAGACTTCAGACTTTGTTACTTCGATAGAATAGAGTTGTTGTAAAAGGGATCCCTAAAACCCAAAGTCGTGTAGTGAATCTACATCGTATATCGGTGAGTGGATGAGGATCATTGGATCCTCAAGGGTTTGAATTTTCGACAAGTTTGGTTGGTAAAGTTTAAGAGTTAAGAAAACCCCGAAGCTCTGAAGTCCCACAGTGAAGGACTTTCGTAGATCTGGAGATCAATCATGACCCATTAGATTTGTGATCCTTTGTTCTTCATCAGTTCGGTAATTTGACACTTTGGTAGAACTAGAGTCAATAATTTAAAGGTTAAGGAACTTTTGGAGTCTCAATGTCCAAAGTAAATATCGTCCATCAGTTGATGGAAGGATGTGGACCATAGATCTCTGAGTTATTTGGGAATTGACTCTATGGAAACGTTATGGTGTAGGTGCTAAGGATTAAGATAACCTCAAAATTTTGAAGTCCCAGAGTGAAGGTCATCGATAGATCTATCAATTCATCGAGAACCATTAGATGCGATAGAAATCCGAGCCCTTGTCCTTCGGAGGTTCGTGAGTTCGGATCTTTGAAGGAAAGGAGTTGTTGTTTATAAAAAGTGAGGAAATCCCGGAATTTCGAAACTCCGAAGTGGATGACAACTGTTAACTTGAAGAGGAGTTTAAACCATTATATCTCTGAGCCCTTCGGAGGTTCGACAATCTGGGTGAAACAATTTCAAGTTGTGTAAGTAGAGAAAAACACTGAATCCCGGAGTTCCAGAGTGGATCTCCACCGTAGATTCTCGCGTGAGGAGAATATCCATCAGCCATTGGATTAAGTTCTTAAAGGTTAATGAGGAGGGTGGAAGAGCAAGGTTAACCTACAACTGTCAGTCAACTCAGCTTATGAAAAAATTTGATCGGTAGCTCCTCGAGTGGAAAGGAGTGTTGAATTTTAAAAACCTTCGGAGCACCATAGTTCCGGAGCTTCGAATAACGCCCATTTTTTGTTAGCCCTAGTTTCTATCACATGGTCACAAGTATAAAATGTTCAAGGAAAAATGGATAAATGCACTACATATTAAAAATTCAAAACTCCAGAAACTTTCAAGAAGCTTCTCACGATCCCAAAAAATATGTATTTGTCTTCAAAATAACACAAACATTCATGCTACTAGTACTCCGGATTAAACAACAAATTCGACAGAGAAAAACACAATATAAAGTTCGTAATTGACAAATTTTCACAGAGTTCTATAATAAAACGAATTTGAATTGACATAAGCATTAACAAGAAAAAGATAAGTGGTTTCGGATCCAGAATACAATTTGACAGAGATCCCATCATAAGAATTGAATTAGGATTTAAATGTAAATTAACAAAGGTCTAATTTACAAACGGAATTGATTTTTTATAAAATCAACAGAGGATCTACGATGTGAATTAAATTAGGATTTCAAAGTAATTTTATCAAATAACTCACGATACAAATCAGAACTAAATCCTTAATTGACAAGCGAACAATGCATTATTAAATTTCCTAACATAATCTCAATTAAAAACTCCAATGAAACATAATTCAAATATGGATGAAAATACAGATTTTAAACATAGATTGTATTCCATATAAATTTACATTATATAATGAGGATCAGGCCGCTCAATTAGAGTTTTGAAAATGTCCAAAATTTACAGTGAAGATTTAAAATATAACACTGTAACTATTATTCGTTTGGAAAAAAACGTAATACTTGGCATTTAAACTTTCCAATAATTCTATAGTGACTCTATCAATCTATTCTACTAATACACTTGTAATATAAATAAATTGAGAATATAAAAATACCAGGACCAATGAATGTTGTGTAATGAATATTCCTTTCAAGTCTTGTGCTCCTTCCTTTCCTTTGCTTTCTAATCACAGAGACTTCACCAGTACCTCCCATCCAATGCTATGGGTAATCTTCTTCCCCCATATCCCCCCAAGCTGCAAAGGGGCCACACACAAGAAACCAACAAAATAGCTCCAATACTTTCCCTCGCAAGGAAGATATTCCACTCTTTTTACAAGCTTGGTATCCCAACTCTCACAAGTAAAATACAATCCAATAAAAATTTGGCAGCATAACAATGCTCAGAAATCAGATTCATTTTCCCTTCTCCAGAATTTGTTTTTATAGACTTTTCTTCATTGACACATGTCCTCATGCACATATAATTACCCTGTTAGTAAATTTTAATTTCGATTGCTCCCTCATACACTTGTCACAATCTCCCCAAGTTACACTAGTCATTACAATTTTTATTTTAATTAAAAGGTCAAAATCCCTCACAATACTCAATGTGTTCCTATTTTCACTCTTAGGTGTCCCTTTGTTTCCCATATTTTCATTTAAGGAGTGTCCCCTAATTAGATATTAGTTAGAGTTTAATTATGAGTTTTTTCTAGTTAGACTAGTGCAGTTTGAATCTATATTGTATTATATGTACAACCAACCTCTCAAGTTATTATTTATTTCTATTTAAAAATTTCATTTTTATTAAATTCAAACACACATGTGCATTTTATTCAATCTTTATATTTTTCCCACCTTTTCCTAGAATTAGATTTATCCCAAATTTAATATTTTAATTAGTCCCCAAATTAAACTTAGACTTAGGCCAAATATTAGGCTTAATCTTAGAGTCTTGTTAGGATTTTCAACTAAATCTATTGTTTAATTAATTACTTAATCCAACAAGTTCTAAATATTTCAATGTTTTTTTAGGCCATCTAGATTTATTGAGTTAAGTTTAATTATGTGACATGCCCTTCAAGACACACCTCCATGCTCCAAGAATGACACTTGCCTTGGAATTGTTTTGGAAGTTGTCTAAACCTTGGTGTAACACACTCACGACGGGGCATAAAAAATTTCTCTTTTCTTAAAGGACATATTCTCCATCTATGGTTTCTAATTTGGAAGGTAGGGGAACTAGTCCGACATCCCGGTCAAGGATCTCCGATTCTGGAGCCAAATGACTCTCTAAGACCTTAATGGTCTCGTTCTGTAATTAGACGCAAAACCTTTCGGCTTCCTGGTGCTGCTCTAAAGGTACCCATGACCCTCCTCTTCGCACCTGTGAAATATCAAAGTCTAGGTGCTAGATCCTTTTCTGATAATTCCCTTCCTTGATATGACCTTGGGTGATGGACTTACGTAACCACACAATTGTGGGCACAACCAAGGGTGGTTTGAAACCAAACTACTTTTCACCCCTCAATTCACCTTGAGCCTCCACGTGTCCTTTCTCCAAAACTGTGGTCTGGATTGCATCCTGCCCTCAACTTTTTAAATTTTGCACACCTTCAGTCCTCACAATGCCATTGGACCTTCGATCTCATGACCTTGACGGTGCTTCTGAAATTGATGGCTTAGATCTATCCTTTCTGAATCTACAGATCAGATCTAACCTTTCTAAATGAACTATTGTGATTTATTTCGTGATTTGGGTTTCACGAGTTTCAACTCTCAACCCTTGCCTTCTCTCGTAGTGACAAATCTCCTGCCACACATCCTCTTTAATTAACGACGTTGATCTCTTTGAAACTCTAGACTTCGGTAGTCTCAAATATCAACTTTTTATTCCCCTGAAAGTATGTGTATTTCTTCCACGTGTCCACTTGAATCGGACGATCGAGGCTTACTTCAGGTTTTTACCCGAAATCCACAGATTCATGCCACATCCCCCTTAATCTGGGGCCTATGAATTACTTCGGGACTTTACCCAGAGTCCATAGATTTATGCCACGTCTCTTCTGGATCAGACCGTCTAGATTCACTTCGGGTCTTTAGAGTTTTACAGTCTCAATTCTCAACTAAAACCCAGTGTGATTCACTTGGAGACACTGATCTATCGACATGTAACCGTCTTGGCAATCAACGACTAGGACATACTTCGGGTATTTAGTGCTTTTCAACCAAGACCATATCAACACCCTTCAACCCCCTTCTCGATCAATGGTTGAGATTCCACTTCGGGACTCTGACACTCTCACCCTCTAATTTCCTTTGGAGTATTCAATACCCAGAGTGCTAGATATGGTGCCACACATCCACCTTAAATCGATGGCTTTTGTTCTCTTCGAGGCTTTGGCCTTCAGAAATATCGAACTTCAGATCCTCGTTGCTTCGTTTCCTTTGGAAATTTCTATTTGGAGTTCATGATATGATGACATGTGTCCTCCTTCAGATCAATGACCCCCAACTGCTTCGACTATTCGGGCATCAGTGATTTCAAACTCTTATCCATCGCGTTCTCCCAGAGTGTTTTCACCCAGAGTTCATGATCGGTCACCACATGCCCTCTAGATATGACAGTCTATATTCTCTTCGAGTCTTCGGGTTGCTTTCACCCGAGGACAACAGATCTCTACCACATGTCCCTTTCGATCTGACGTTTGAGATTCACTTTGGATATCCGGCTCTTCGGGATTTGAGAGTTTCAACTCTCGACTAAAAATATCGAAGTGAGTTCTCTGGAGCTACTAATCTACTGACATGTGTCTCGGCGATCAATGGTCATGATTCCGCTCTCTCCTTGACCATAAGCTCTCGCTTAGGAGTTATCTTACGCCACTTGTCCCTCTTGGCGATGAACGATCCCAATTCACTTTGGGACTTCGGGACCTTGTCCAGTCAACCCTCCCATGCACACAAACATTAAAGCTCATGCACTTTACCTTATATCGGACAACTAACATCCCTTTGCACTCAAATCTGATGGTTAGGATTTTTTCCTTCCCATCACTTCTCCTCTGCTTCCCTGGACGTTGATCTAACGGTCTAGGATTCTTCCCGTAACCAATCTGACAGATTTTTTCACTCCTCCTCCTGATATTTTGACATCTTCTGACATGGAAGGGTTTGATATATGTTAAAAGGCCTCAACCTTCGTTCCTCATGCGAGTCCGACTATCTTGGGTGGCATATTTTCTCTTGAAAACATTATCTCTTATGATATTTTTGGTTCTCTCAGACTGATGGTACTGAGGGACTCTGTTACTCCACGGATTTCCAAAAGGACTCATGACTACCCATGTCACAACTATTTAGGGTCTGGCGATCATAATCCGATCGATACCGAGGTGTCTGTCGATCAACGGTTCACAACAATTGCAGGGCCCCAATGTGTGTGCTCTTTATCAGAGAGCTCAGCCTCCGCAATATAGAAAGTGATCGCTCAACTCTAGTCTGATACTAGTCGTTGATCTTCCATCCCCAATGAGATAAACGACGTGGGTTGATTGCGGGTCGTGAACTAGCAGGTCTGCTAAATTCACCTTCGCACTCCGCAATGATTCCCAACCATCAATTAAATCGAGCAGATGGTGTTTGATTCACTAACTCCAGTGAGTATTTGATTTGATCCGATGACTAGGATGGCCTATCCTTCTGTTAAATGACTCGCATCCATCTTTGTTATCATATTCTTAAGTCATGGGTAGTTTTGGTAACTTGACTATCGTCTACCTCTTAGATTTGATGGTTGGGACAGTTCCCGGGCATCCTCGGATCTAAGGCTCAGAGTTAACTTCGGGACTTCGTTACTTTGGGAATTTTACCTCCCTTACGATGAACGCACTCATTTTTTCAAACTCATGAATTCTGGATGACTCCAAGGGTTAAATCCCACACTCTTTCCCATATTCAACAGTGGCAATAGATTGTGGCTTCTTCTTAATAGATTTCTTCCGTTCGTCTTCCAAACAAGGGACCCTCCCTTTCGATACTTTAACCTCGTTGTTCTCCATGAACTTCATTATCTCTAAAAGGATTAAGAGCTTTGTGCTCTTTCTCTTGAACTTAATGCTTGGAAGAATCCCTGCGCGCACCCCTTAGGCTCATTCGTCAACTCTAGAACTTAAGTGGTTCTTGGCCTATGCCTACCTCGCAGAGAGCCTGTGCATACGTGCACTATCTCTCCTTAGATTTAATAGACTCCCTCTTCCAAGGGGCTCAGAATGACTAGGAGTGTCAACATGCATACATGAAACTGTGCCCAAGGTCGACGAACTCATAGTTCATGGATCTATCTTAAGCCACCATAGGGCACAATCATTTACGGATAGAAAACATGTCCAATCCATACTTTATTAAATACATAATTTAAATGAGAATAAAGAGATACAATATAACCATTAAGAAAACATACACATATGTGGTTCCTTCACAGTATATCCCTTTTCATTACATAATTAAAACTTAATTTCACAGGGTATGAGAATACTTATCTATTACAAGTTGCATCCAACCAAATCACTATGGGTATGCACCTT
Organism: Picea mariana; assembly: GCA_032191745.1. Taxonomy (NCBI): domain Eukaryota; kingdom Viridiplantae; phylum Streptophyta; class Pinopsida; order Pinales; family Pinaceae; genus Picea; species Picea mariana. The sequence continues at coordinate 274,932 of JASDQU010107583.1, forward strand.
TCCACCCAACCATAGGCTCAGAGTCATTAATTATTAGCACTCTAGCCACCTCTGTGCCAAGCCATTATATCACAAGGGAATTTACACCATCTCTCAGAGAAACTCTCTTTGTCACAAAGACCCTGCGAGGCTTATGAAATTCTTCCTCAGTATCAATATCGTGTTTGGGTCCTTTAGACCATTTTCTTAGCACTTCCTTTGGGTTCGCATATCTCCCTTATGAGATTGTGCTCTATTCCCCCCAGTATCTCCTCTCTTGTTGTCTCTATATGTATCTTATCTTCCCTCCTCTAGAAGGTTTCTGACCTGTCATGTTCCTTCTGTCATAAGGAAGCTTGGGTCTGCTGGTCTCTATGGTACTTCGAGACGACATACTGCAGCTAGAGCATGCTTCCATTCATGGGGGTGGAGGATGATTCAACCACTGGTCCTTTCTTTATTAACTGATTTCTTTCCCCTAGAGATATCATGGCTCGTACTTTAAGGCTTCACCCCCCAATAATCAGTTATGGGCAGTTTAATAATAATACATTTACATTGTCCACATGCCTTAGCATGGTAATCCTATTTTATGATTAATTACAATCTGGGGTAAACAGGGGTGTTACAATTCCCTCCCCCTTAAAGGTACACCATCCTCGGTGTTCTTTCTCAAAAACACCTGTCATGCCTTTCTCATTCAGCTGTTTCAGAAATATTGATCCTTATTCCTCGGTCATTTCCTTTTTCAGACCTTTAATCTTGGTCACCTTCTTTCAATAATTATTGGACAAAAAACACGTTAATCATAGTCTTATGAGAGAACATTGCATAAAATTTCTTGGAAAATTGCATAATCTTAGCACAATAATTATTTGCGCAGTTTGTGGATTTCTGTCCACATGGTTGTTTTTTTATCTGGGATCATTATTTTCCCTTGACATACCCATTGGGTGCATGATCCCCATCAATATTTTACAAGAACTATCAAGGTTTCATCTTCCTTCCAATCACTCACCCTCCAAGCCCAGGCTCAGGCATCCCCTTCTCTGCTATACAGTCCCTCGGGTGATCCATCTTGCCTTGCCAAGGTTTTCTCGCATAGGAATAACTACCCATCATGTGCATGATCCCAATCAATAGTTTACAAGAACTATTAAGGTCTCCTCTTCCTTGCGGTCACTCACCCTCCAAGCCTAGGCTCAGGCATCCCCTTCTCTAATATAGAGTCCCTCAAGTGATCCATCTTGCCTTGCCAAGGTTTTCTCACAAAGGAATAATTCTAGAGACTCTATCGAGTCTTACAGTTGAGGTGTCCCTCAGACTTGCTCTACCGAGGTGTCCCTCTATCTTGTGTTACCTGAACACAACATATTCTAGGTGATCATGGCTTACCACGGGGTTCTCATGGCTCAACAATAGCCATTTTGCATGCTTTTACATCTTGACATCCTTCCGGTTTAGCTAAATTTAGGGATGAAGGTTACTCTCCTTCTCCTGGCATAGAAATAGTTAGGGACGAAGGTTATTCTCCTTCTCATGAGTCAGTCTCTATTTCATGTGAATGGATTATACTCTTTGTCACAATTCTCCCTTAAACCCGAGAGCTCAGTTTCTCGTCTCTACACTCTTCGTAGATCTTTCCCTTTCCCCTGTATCACATGTATATAGAAATTCATGAGACATCATAAATTTTTAAATTCAAAAATTTTCTTGTAAGTCTGTCATCTGCAAATTTCCAAATTCCACACTTTGTTTTCATATTTATTCCGCACAGGAACCGGGTTCATAATTATGGGACTTTACTTCCCATGGCGGTTTGGATCGGGAGGCAATTGGTTTTCCTTATGGGCTTACAATGTTGCCATATCCAAGACCCCTTTGCTTCCTGCACTTTCAACTTCAATCAACCAAACAAATTGTTAGTTTCCATGAATATATATATATATATTGAAAACCATGCATACTAACAGTTCATCAAATCAATATAAACATGGAAATGGAGTCCCATTCCTTTCCTATGCCTCATTTCAACATACCAAACCTTTCAAAATGTAATTCAACATTTCAAAGGATTTAACAAATGTGCCAATATTCATTGCCACATTCATACCCAACACACTCTTGCATTGATTTCAAGTTTGCCACACTTTATGACAGGTACTTGGCCATGGTGTGTTGGAATTTAACCAACCTCTTCACCACGTGGCTTATTCATTTTATTTCCTTCTCACAACAGGACTATGATTCTGGCTACAGGATGATCACGATCCCAAATCAGTACACATGAGACTCAAAAGTTTCACTTTCATGCCTTTAAGCATTCTTCTTTTATTAATAACCAGGGTTCCAACACTCATGGCCACCCAAATTTGGTTTTCTCTAACACCTATACAGTGTAAGTAGAAATGTTGGAAGGTCCTCCTTCCTCAATGGAAAATCTATTGTCTGTCCTTTATGCAAACATGCATTTCCTTGAAGCAATTCCATGCAATGTGCTATGTATAAGCACTTTTGTTTCCAATTGTTCCTTGATTGGTCCATGTATTCATGACATCTCAGTTCATGAATTCTTCCGAGGGTTACAATTAGTCTTTACTATCACAGGTTCACACCTCCATCATTCAGGTTCTCCTTCATGAATCATACCCTACTTGGGTACCCAAGGCATACATATTCCTTTCATCATTTCATACATAACATTTAAGACCATAAAAAATTTTAGAAGGTATTCTTACCCAATCCCTTCATACCTTGTGCCACATAGGCATGAACATTTTTATACCTATTTTGGCTATTAGAAGCCCCAATAATATTATCCCATCAGTGGTGCTCCATGGGGACTTTTAAAGTCCCTTCAACAATCTTCCAACAAGAACCTTCTCATTGTCATCCCCTGATTGAAGTTGTTCATTATTGGAAACTGTCTTTCTCAACAGTTCCAAACTATTTCTTTCTACACATGACATACATCATAAACACATTAGTCGTCATGTAAATTAAAAATGCAAGTACCATAGCATTTAAATTAATAAAACATTTTCAGACATGTCCTAGCATATCTATATGCACTTCATCACATTATCCTTAATTTTTTCATGAGTGCAATACTAATAGTTCTCAACAGTTTTTGCAATAATACAATCCTCATCACTATGGTGTCCAAACATTTACTTTCATCAGTGTACTAGCTTTCGCATCCCAGAGAAAAACATAATACACAACAAGAAAAGAATTGAGGGCTCTCCCCTTCTTCAAATTCTTTCTACATCGCCTTGGAATTTTCATCCCAACTAAATTGTTTCTAAGGCCTCATTGTCTTTTATCTTCTTTTGCAATTTACTCCATATTGGGATCTTCCTTCTCTTTTGCTTGACAGCCTTGGTTAGGCCTCACCCTAACCTTTTTGGAATACAGCAGCATGCTTTAATAGAAAACGTTTTGTTCATAATGGATCATGAACCTGTGCATCCTGCACATTACCATTCGGTTATCAGAATGGTCAATATTCATTTATTAGTCTTCTATTCATTACATGATGTTTTTCAAAATG
>JASDQU010107583.1:278681-290417 GCA_032191745.1 Picea mariana
TCAACAGTTTACCAAATATCCCATAAGGAATATAAACATGCATCTTTGTCATGTGCCCAAATTATGTATCCATACATGTTCTAGTTTTGTTAACTTACATCGATGATTTACTTAACCATATTCATAATCCTAAACCTTTCTGTAGCAGTCATAGGTATGTTTTTCATCCCACCTACATATCTACTTTTAATATCAGACAACTCAGGATTGCTCACAATCCTTCTCATGTGATTCTCAAAGGAATAATCATTTTCATCTTATTATGACAACAGAGAATCTTTGCTCATTTACCCTTTTTATCTAATTATATTAGTATTTCCTGAGGAAAGGGAATACATTTCCCCTCAAGCTATTATTTGGAACAAAACTTTCATGACCCTTCGGAATGGAGTCATCCATGCATCCATAGTATTGATTTATTATGGACAAGAGCAATTCTTTCTTTATATTTCACTCATCAGGGAAACCATATTGTAGCTATAACTATACTCTTACATCATACATGTGCATCACTTGCACGTTTAATATCATTCATACCTAACTGGTATTAATATCAAGATTCATATTGGGAAGCTCCACAATGAATTAAACCCATGCGCTGAAGCACAATTAAACACAGATAAGTATTCATCATGATAGCTTATTGCTTGCGCTTTTTCCATGTCATTCACACACACGGACATATCAGGCTTCTATATCCTTTTCCCAAGGTTCTTCCAATCATCTGTATGATCTTGTATACACATTTGTGTATAAGTAGGTGCATATATGGCACCTTTTTACCTCATGCATTCACTTTATAGTTTAATTTCATCATTAGTGTCCTTTAGTTTGAGATTTCAGTCACTTACAGGACTAATCTCACAGTCATATCTCGTATTGATGTTTCCTTATCTTATGAAAATAACCAACCAAGGTCACTTTCCTTTATATGTGACAATGTCTAGCAAGAAAACCTTCTTGCCTCAATGTCCATAGGGTTTTTCCCACTCACTTTTATTTGGTCATGAGGAGTTATATACTCCGATTTTAATTTAAAGCAGTAAATATAACTACCAAGGATCCTACCTAATCCTATCAGATTCCTTTAAGCCCATAAATGTATTAACCATTATATAATCCACCATCATCAGTGCCTGAAGTTCCAAGTGTCCATGCTTAGAAGCAGTGTTACGAACACCGAGTCATATGTCCTTTGAGCTTCAACTGCCCTTGACAGAAACCTTCCACCTTCATCTATCCATGTTCAAGTCTTATTATAAATGTTAATTAGCATATCCCTACTCTGGTAAGAGTAGTTATCACTTTGACAAAGGGCTAAAGAAATTATTCTGTTGAAATTCAACAAGAATTCCCAAAATCACATGTTCAATCTATAGTCCTTCTCCTCAAGGAGTAAATGAAGATAACAATACCTCCTTACGTGACACATACATGATCTCAAGAAGGCCAAGTGTTGTAACCATGCTCTAATACCAATTTGTAACACACCCATGACGAGGCATACAAATTTTTTCTTTTCTTAAAGGACAAATTCTCCATCCATGGTTTCTAATTTGGAAGTTTGGGGAAACAGTGCAACCTCCCAGTCAAGGATCTTTGATTTTGGAGCCAAACAACTCTCTGAGACCTTGATGGTCTCTTTTTGTAATTAGACACAGACCCTTTTGACTTCCTGGTGCAGGTCTAAAGGTACTTGCGACCCTCCTCTGCGTACCTACGAAATCTCAGAGTCTGGGCACTAGCTCCTTTTCTGATAATCCCTTTCCTTGATATGACCTTAGGTAATGGCCTTACGTAACCACATGATTTTGGGTGTGACCAAGGGTGGTTTGAAACCAAACTACATTTCTCCCCAGAATTCACCTTGATCCTCCACATGTCCTCTCTCCAAATCCGTGGTCTCGATTACGACCTGCCCTCAACTTTTTAAAGTTTGCACAGCTTCGGTCCCCGCAATGCGGTGGGACCGTTGATCTCACAATATTGACAGTGCTTCTGAACTTGAAGGCTCAGATCTATCCTTTCTGAATCTATGGATCAGATCTAACTTTTCTAAATCAACAACTGTGATTTATTTTGGGATTTGAGTTTCAAGAGTTTCAACTCTCAACTCTTGCCTTCTCACGTAGTGACAGATCTCCTGCCACGCATCCTCTTTAATCAATGACGCTGATCACTTCATGATTTCTGACTTCAGGAGTCTCAATTCTCAAATTTTAATTCCCCTCGAAGTATGCGGATTTCTGCCACATGTCCACTTGAATCAGATGATCGAGGCTTACTTTGGGTCTTTACCTGAAATCCATAGATTCATGCCATATCGCCCTTAATCTGGTGGCTATGAATTAATTCAGGACTTTACCCGGAGTCCATATATTTACGCCACGTCTCTTCTGTATCAGACGGTCCCAAAATTATTCTGTTGAAATTCAACAAGAATTCCCAAAATCACATGTTCAATCTATAGTCCTTCTCCTCAAGGAGTAAATGAAGATAACAATACCTCCTTACATGACACATACATGATCTCAAGCAGGCCAAGTGTTGTAACCATGCTCTGATACCAATTTGTAACACACCCATGACGAGGCATACAAATTTTTTCTTTTCTTAAAGGACAAATTCTCCATCCATGGTTTCTAATTTGGAAGTTTGGGGAAACAGTCCAACCTCCCGGTCAAGGATCTTTGATTTTGGAGCCAAACAACTCTCTGAGACCTTGATGGTCTCGTTCTGTAATTAGACGCAGACCCTTTTGACTTCCTGGTGCAAGTCTAAAGGTTCCCACGACCCTCCTCTTCGTACCTATGAAATCTCAGAGTCTGGGCACTAGATCCTTTTCTGATAAGCCCTTTCCTTGATATGACCTTAGGTAATGGCCTTACATAACCACACGATTTTGGGTGTGACCAAGGGTGGTTTGAAACCAAACTACATTTCTCCCCGGAATTCACCTTGATCCTCCACATGTCCTCTCTCCAAATCTGTGGTCTAGATTACGGCCTACCCTCAACTTTTTAAAGTTCGCACAGCTTCGGTCCCCGCAATGCGGTGGGACCGTTGATCTCACAATCTTGACAGTGCTTCTGAACTTGAAGGCTTAGATCTATCCTTTCCGAATCTATGGATCAGATCTAACTTTTCTAAATCAACAACTGTGATTTATTTTGGGATTTGAGTTTCAAGAGTTTCAACTCTCAACTCTTGCCTTCTCACGTAGTGACAGATCTCCTGCCACGTATCCTCTTTAATCAACGACGCTGATCGCTTCATGATTTCCAACTTCAGGAGTCTCAAGTCTCAAATTTTAATTCCCCTCGAAGTATGTGGATTTTTGCCACATGTCCACTTGAATCAGATGATCGAGGCTTACTTTGGGTCTTTACCTGAAATCCATAGATTCATGCCATGTCGCCCTTAATCTAGTGGCTATGAATTAATTCGGGACTTTACCCGAAGTCCATATATTTACGCCACGTCTCTTCTGTATCAGACGGTCCAGATTCGCTTCGGGTCTTCAGAGTTCAGTAGTCTCAATTCTCAACTGACACCCTAGTACAATTCACCCAGAGACACTGATCTATCGACATGTACCCCTCCTGGAGATCAATGGTCGGGACCTACTTCGGGTTTTAACTCTTTTCAACCAAGAACATATAAACGACCATCAGCCCCCTTCTCGATCAATGGTTGAGATTCCATTTCGGGACTCTAACGTGCTCACCCTCTACTTTCCTCCATAGTATTCTATACTCAGAGTGCTAGATCTGGCGCCACGCGTCCACCTTAAATCATCGACTTTCGTTATATTTGGGACTTCATCCTTCAGATATCTCAAACTCCAAATCCTCCTTGCTTCGTTTCTTTTGGAACGTTCTATCTGGAGTTCATGATCTGATGACATGTGTCCTCCTTCATATCAACGACTCCCATCTGCTTCAGATGTTCATACTTCGATCATTTCAAAATCTTATCCATCTCTTTCTCTTGGAGTGTTTTCACCTGGAGTTCGCAATCGGTCGCCACGTGCCCTCTGGATCTGACGGTCCATATTATCTTCATAACTTCGGGTTACTTTCAATCGAGGACAATGGATCTCTACCACGTGTCCCTCTTGATCTGAGGGTCGAGATTCACTTCAGCTCTCCGACTCTCTGGGCTTTGGGAGTTTCAACTCTCGACTGAAACTCTTGAAGTGATTTCTCTAAAGTTATTGATCTGCTGACATGTGTCTCCTGGTGATCAATGGTCAGGATCTACTTTGGGTCTTCGGAGATTCCACTCTCTCCTTGACCACAATATCTGGCTCAAAAGTTGTAGATATTGTGCCACTTGTCCCTCTTGGTAATGAACGTTCCCAATTCAATTCAAGACTTCGGGACCTTGGTTAGTCAAACCTCCCATTCACAAAAACGTTAGAACTTGTGCACTTTACCTTAGATTGCATGCCTAATGTCCCTTTTCAGTCAGATCTGATGATTAGGATCTGTTCCTTCCCAACGCTTCTCCACTTCTTCCCTAGACATTGATCTAGCAGTCCAAGCATCTCCCCACAACCAATATGATGGCTATTATTTCTCCTCCTCCCGATCTTTTGAATTCTTCTAACTTGGAAGAATTTGGTATATATTCAAAGACCTTAGCCTTCGTTCCTCCTGGGAGTCCGTCTATCTTGGGTCCCTTCTTCACTCTTGAAAGCATTATCTCTTCTGAGCTTTTCGATTCTCTTAGACTGACGGTACCGAGGGACTCTGTTACTCCATGGATTTTCAAAAGGACTCACGACCACTCATCTCGCAACTATTCAGGGTCTGGTGGTCATGATCTGACCGATGCCGAGGTGTCTGTCGATCGACGGTTCACAATAATTGTGGGGCCCCAACGTGCATGCTCTTTATTAGAGAGCTCAACCTCCTTAATCTGGAAAGTGCTTCCCAACTCTGGTCTGATCCTAGTCATTGATCTTCCATCCCCAACGAGATGAACATTGTGGGTTGATTGTGGGTTGTGAACTAGCAGGTCCGGTAAATTCACCTTCGCACTTTGTAATGATTCCCAACCATCGATTAAATCGAGTGGTTAGTGTTTTATTTGGTAACTCTAGTGATTATTTGAGTCGATTTGATGACCAGGATGGCCTCTCCTCCCATTAAACAACTCGCATCCATCTCCGCTATCATATTCTTAAGTCATGGGTAGTTATGGTAACTTGAATATCGTCTACCTCCTAGATCTGATGGTCTGAAAGGTTCCTGGGCATCCTCAGATATAAGGCTTAGAGTTAACTTCGGGACTTTGGAGATATTACCTCCCTTATGCCAAACTTGCTCATTTTTCCGAACTCGCAAACTCCAAATTACTCCAAGGGTTAACTCTCACACTCTTTCCCATATCCAACAATCACAATAGACCGTGGCTTCTTCTAAACAGATTTCATCCATTCGTCTTCCAAACAAGGGACCCTCCCTTTTGATACTTTAACCTTGATATTCTCCCCAAGCTTCGTTAGCTCTGAAAGGTTTAAGATATTTTCTCTCTTTCTCTTGAACATAACGCTTGGAAGAATCCTTCCACACACCCCTTATGCTCATTCGTCAACTCTAGAAATTAAGTGGTTCTCGGTCTCTTCCTGCCTGGTAGAGAGACTTTGCATATGTGCACTATCTCTCCTGAGATTTAACAGACTCTCTCTTCCAAGGGACTCAGAATGACTAGGATTGTCGACATGCGTACATGAAACTGTGCCCAAGGTCGAAGAATTCACAGTTTGTGGATCTAGCTTAAGCGACCACAGGGGCGCAAGCATTTACGAATACAAAACATGTCCAATCCATACTTTCTTAAATACAAAACTTAAATGAGAATAAAGAGATACAATATAACCATTAAACAAACATACACATCCCTGGGTCCTTCACAGTATATCCTTTTTCATTACATAATTATAGCTTAATTTCACAGCGTATGAGAATACTTATCTATTACAATGTGCATCCAACCAACTGACTATTGGTGTGCACCTTTCCACCCAACCATAGGCTTAGAGGTATTCATTCTTAGCACTCTGGCCACCCCTATTCCAAGCCATAATATCACTAGGAAATTTATGCCATCTCTCAGAGAAACTCTCTCTGTCATAGTGACCGTGGGAGGTTTATTATATGCTTCCTCAACATCAAGATCACATTTGGGTCCTTCAGGCCATGTTCTCGGCACTTCCTTTGGGTTCTCACATCTCCCTTATGAGCTTGTGCTGTCGTTCCCCCTGTGTCTCCTCTGTTGCTGTATATGTATGCATTTTACCTTCCCTCCTCTGGAAGGTTTCTGACCTGTCCTGTTCCTTTTGTCAGAAGGAAGCTCAGGTCTGCAGGTCTCTGTGGTACTTCGAGCTGACATCCTGTAGCTAGACCATGCTTCCATTCATGAGGGTGGTTGATGATTCAACCACTGGTTCTTTCTTTATTAACTGATTTCTTTCGTCTAGAGATATCATGGCTCGTACTTCAAGGCTTCACCTCCCAATAATCAACTATGGGAATTTTAACAATAATACATTTACATTGTCATCATTCCTTAGCATGGTAATCCTATTTTATGATTAATTACAAGCTGAGGCAAAAAAGGGTGTTACAATTCCCTCCCCCTTAAAGGAACACCATCCTCTATGTTCTTTCTCAAAAACACATGTCATGTCTTTCTCATTCACCTGTTTCAGAAGTGTTCATCCTTCTTCCTCAGTCAATTCCTTTTTCATACCTTTAATATTGGTCACCTTATTTAAATAATTCTTGGACAAAAAGCACATTAATCATAGTCTTATGCAAAAACATTGCATAAAATTTCTAGGAAAATTTCATAATCTTAGCACAATAATTATCTGCGCAATGTGTGGATTTGTATACACATGGTTGTTTTTTTATCCAGGCTCATTGTTTTTCCTTGACATACACATTGGGTGCATGATACCCATCAATATATTAAAATAACTATCAAGGTTTCATCTTCCTTTTGGTCACTCACCCTCCAGGCCCAGGCTCAGGCATCCCCTTCTCTGCTATACAGTCCCTCGGGTGATCCATATTACCTTGCCAAGGTTTTTTCACACAGGAAGAACTACCCATCATGTGCATGATCCCAATCAATAGTTTACAAGAACTATTAAGGTCTCCTCTTCCTTCTGGTCACTCACCCTCCAGGCTCAGGCTTAGTCAACCCCTTCTCTATTATATAGTCCCTTGGGTGATCCATCTTGCCTTGCTAAGGTTTTCTTGCATAGGAAGAATTCTAGAGACTTTATTGAGTCTTACAGTCGAGGTGTCCCTCTGACTTTCTCTGTTGAGGTGTACCTCTGACTCGTGTTACCTCAACACAATATATTCTAGGCGATCATGGCTTACCATGTGGTTCTCATGGCTCAACAGTCTCCATTTTTCATGCTTTTACAGCTTGACAGCCTTCCAGCTCAGCTAAAGTTAGGGACGAAGGTTACTCTTCTTCTCATGGCACATAAATTGTTAGGGACGAAGTTTTCTCTCCTTCTCCTAACTCAATCATAGATGGGGACGAAGGTTACTCTCCTTATCCCGAGTTAGTCTCTATTTCATTTGATCATATTATACTCTTTCTCAAATTTCTCCCTCGAACCAGAGAGCTCATTTTCTCGTCTCCGCACTCTTCGCAGATCTTTCCCTTTCACCTGTATCAAAGGTATACAGAAATTCATGAGACATCATAAATTTTTAAATTCAAAAAAATTCTTGTAAATCTGTCATCCACAGATTTCCAAATTCCACACTTTGTTTTCATATTTGTTCTACACATGAACCATATTCATAATTATGGGACTTTCCTTCTCATGGTGGTTTAGCTCAACAAACAATCGATTTTCCTTATGGGTTTACAATGCTTCCATATCCAAGACCCCTTTGCTTCCTGCACTTTCAACTTCAATCAGCCAAACAAATTGTTAGTTTCCATGCATCCATGTATATATATATTCAAAACCATGCATACTAACAGTTCATCAAATCTATATAAACATGAAAATGGAGTCCCATTCCTTTCCTATGCCTCATTTCAACATACCTAACCTTTCAAAACATAATTCAACATTTCAAAGGATTTAACAAATGTGCCAATATTCATGGCCATGTTCATACCCAACGCACTCTTGCATTGATTTCAATTTTTTCACACTTTATGACAGGTTCTTAGCCATGATGTGTTGTGTTATCACATGAACTTGTCATATCCCTATGAGTTGGTGGTTTATACCCGAGTCTATGCCCATGCCCTGTTTTTCTCTCTTTCGCAGGCCATGCCATTAAATTTTCCCCTTCAGTTGGCAAAGTTATTTTGTTTTCCCCTTTTTGTTGAAGCACTCATCTCCTTTACCTCTGTCACTAATCCTTCTGTTTTCCCGAACCCTTAGCCAGTCATCCAAGTTTTTATTTTACGCAGGTCACAACCATGAGCACAAAGCACAACACTTAGAGAGGCCTAATATGGATTCAAATCAAGTGAGCGAACAAGTTCAGTCTTCAGCAGAGGATATTCCATTCGAAGTTCACATTTGTGGCCTTTAGGCAATTGGGATCACAAATTTGCACAAAGTTTAATGTCAGACAGAGGTCCAAAGTCGTGAGGTCAATCCTAGCCATTGGTGCTGGGAAGGGAATGTGGCAAAAGATCATCATTTTATGGTTTCGTGAGTCGGGAAAGTAAAAGGGCATAGTTGTGAGGACTCGCAAAGTGTGAACTCATGACTAGATCTGGACCATCCGATTCAGAAGGGCATGTGGCGAAAGATCATCATTTTGTAGTTTTGTGAGTCGGGAAAGTAAAAGGGCAGAGTCATGAGGACTTGCGAAGTGAGAACTCACGACTTGATCAAAACCATCTGATTCAGAGGGACACATGGTAGCAGATAAGAGAAATTGCGATTTCACAAGTCAGAGGTTTTATCATGGATCAAGGCGCAAGTTCCCAAAATGTGAAATCATGAAGCACCCTGGAATGGGGCCCGTGGTCACAACTTGAGGTCATATGGAAAACGGGTCTAGGAGGAAAGGTTGGCACCCATAGTGTAGAGCTGGCCAAGGTGGAGTTTCGAGGAAGATATCGTAGCCGTCCGATGAAAAGAAAATTCAACTGTCCATCTAAGTCCGTCGATTTCACAATATCAGGTATCGGGAGATTTTAGTCAAGTGATGTGAAGGCCCCTAAAACGCGAAATAGTGATGTGCCCAAAAATTAGGCCCATGGTCATGGCCCGAAGTCACATGCAGGAAAATGCAGTGAAAGAGAAGGTGGCACTAGGATATTTGGGAGCACGAAGGAAAGGGTGTGGATTTCATGAGACCTGCATGAAAAGATGAGGATGCCCGAGTGAGTTAAAGAACAAGACCATCATGGTTTCAAGGTGTCAGGTTGACTCGAAGGGATACTAGAAGTGCATGGTAGATCCCTGGGTGTTAAGCCTCATCCTGATCCCAATGAAGTTAGTTAATGAAAAAAGGAGTGGTGGTTGAAACCTCGGCTCACTCCATAAATAGAAGCTATGGAAGGTCTGGCCTTGGGGACTGAACCGTCAACCCGTGGTACTCCCACGAGCAGATTTTCCTACAAAACCCATGCTGATTTGAGCTTGCATATGATAGAAGAATGCCTGCACAGTCTGATAGAGCGGGCACCGACTGGAAACTTTGAATGTAGGGGTTCGATCAAGCTCCTAGTGGTTCCAACAATTATCATTATATTTATGTAGTTTTGATATTTTGTGAAGGTAGGAATGGTTGAGCTAGGCTCCCTGCTATTGTAATATTTTTATGAAGAACATTGGTTCTCTAGTTATGTATTTATTTTTGAGTCATCTTGGTTAATCTAATTCATCTTTCTTTCTCCATCTTATTTTCCTCTGATATTGAGAGAGTTCATGAATGACTGATTCACATGGATTGTTGTGACTGTATTATGATAAATGTTTGGTTATAATGTTGTTATAATTTCTTTCAATTTCTTTGAGATTTGAATTCAAGAGGATATTGCGTTTACGTTTTTCCTCCTTAGGCTGCTAAAAGACCAGAAGCCCACAACAGACTTCTATACTATCCTCACCAAAGTCTTCCCTCTATTCATCCTTACTCCAACTTACTAACTAAAGTTGATTCCATACCTCAATTGCTTATGCATGCTAGTCCAGTTTTCTGAGTTAGAACATTATTATCATTGAGTCCTCTCTATTTGATCACCTAAACCTCATTTACATTTACTGCATCAACTGATGGGTACTGGGCTTGCCTTCCATGCAATCTAAAGGCGACTTCTAGTGATAAAATGTTGGAATTTAACCATCCTCTTCACCACATGGCTTATTCATTTTATTTCATTCTTATAGCAGGACTATGCTTCCATCTACAGGATGATCACAATCCCAAATCAGTACACATGAGACTCAAAAGTTTCACATGCATGCCTTTAAGTATTCTTCCTTTATTAATAACCAGGGTGCCAACACTCATGGCCACCCAAATTTGGTTTTCTCTGACACCTATACAATGTAGGAATAATTGTTGGAAGGTCCTCCTTCCTCAATGGGAAATCCATTGTTTGTCCTTTATGCAAACATGCATTTCCTTGAAGCAATTCCATGCAACATGCTATCTATAATCACTTTTGTTTCCAATCATTCCTTTATTGGTCCATGTATTCATGACATATCAGTTCATGAATTCTTCTGAGGGTTACAATCAGTCTTTACTATCACAGGTTCACACCTCCATCATTCAGGTTCTCCTTCCTGAATCATACTCTACTTGGGTACCCAAGGCATACATTTTCCTTTCAACGTTTCATACATAACATTTAAGACCGTAAAACATTTTAGAAGGTATTCTTACCCAATCCATTCATACCTTGTTCCACATAGGCATGAACATTTTTCTACTGTTTTGATTGTTAGCACCCCCTATGATATTATCCCATTAGTGGTGCTCCATGGGGACTTTTAAAGTCCCTTCAACAATATTTCACAAGAACCTTCTTATAGTCATCCTCTGATTGAGGTTGTTGATTATTGGAAAATTTCTTTCTCAATAGTTCCAATCTATTTCTTTCTACACATGACATACATCATAAACACATTAGTCGTCATGTAAATTAAAAATGCAAGTACCATAGCATTTAAATTAATAAAACATTTTCAAACATGTCCTAGCATATCTGTATGCACTTCATCAAATTATCCCTAATGTTTTCATGAGTGAAATACCGACAGTTATCAATTGTTTCTGTAGTAATACAATCCTCATCACTATGGTGTCAAAACATTTCCTTTCATCGACGTACTAGCCTTCTCATCGTAGAGAAAAACATAATACACACCGAGAAAAGAATTGAGGGCTCTCCCCTTCTTCAAATTCTTTCTACATTGCCTAGGAATTTTTAGCCCAGCTAAGTTATTTCTAAGGCCTCATTGTCTTTTATCTTCTTTTTCAATTTAATCCTGTTGGTATCTTCCTGCTCTTTTCCTTGAGTAGCATTGGTTAGGCCTCACCCTAACCTTTTTGGAATACAACAACATGCTTTAATAGAAAATGTTTTTTTCATAATGGATCATGAACCTGTGCATCCTGCACATTACCATTTGGTTATCAGAATGGTAAATATTCATTTATTAGTTTTCTATTCATTACATGATGTTTTTCAAAATGTAATCTAGGATTCTGGTATATA
>JASDQU010107584.1:0-27347 GCA_032191745.1 Picea mariana
ATAATCCTTAAACTGTTCTTTTCAAAAGGGTATTTTTATATTTTAGTTTTACGTAAAAATTAAGATAGATACGAGGTGTATAAAAACATGTATGTAAACTCTGCAACGTTTTCAGCTTGGTCAACTTCAAAAAATTCTAGAAATTATAATATTCATCCGTTAAATTCAAAATGATAGTCATAATAAAATAGAGTCTCTGTAGATTGTTGCAGTATATTTTGTTACTTCAAAACATAAGTTTAATAAAAAAAAAACTGTTGTAGAAATAAGTAACTCATTATCGTTCATTTCGTGTTTAAGAAACATACTGTTAAACAATTGTCAATTTGACATATCAAATCGTGATAAAAAAAAATTGAAAAATAGTCATTAGAAAGCTAACACAATTCTTCACAAGTTTTGTTTTTACTTGAAAGTGAAATTCTAAATAAAAAAAATACTTTTATATGTCGGAAGTTGAATAACTTGTGAAAATACATTTTTTTTGTCATAAAACAAGCAAAAGTGTAACCCACCTTCATGATTTCACCCGGGATAGTTTTCAATGGTATTGTTCTTATCTTTTTTTCTTTTCTTCTTATGGGGTTCTTAAGAACATCTACATAGTTTATTTTGTCATTTTCTTGTTGCGTAGAGGGATCATATCCTAGTCTCGTCTTATCATTTTGTAATCTCTTACTACTAAGAATTTTATTCAAGATTTTGATTTGTTTTCAAACATAGACTCAATATCTTCTTTTTCTAGTTGTTCTTTTATTTGAATTATTTCATCCTCCAATATCTTGCATATTTATTGTTTTTCATTAAGTTCTTTATTAAAAAATTAATCTTTTCTTTTGGTTCCTTGGAGTTTATTTTTTAACTTAATAATTAATTTTTCTAACTCACTAATGGTTTGGAAACCTCCTTTTCTCTTTATTTAGTAGCTTCTTCAATATCTAGAAGTTGTTCTCTTAGTAACTTGTTTTGCATTTTAGATTTTCTTAGTTCTTCAATTGCACGAATGAATTCTTCCTCGAGGTTCACTTATTCTTCATATTCCAAATGATTTTCATCTTGGGTTTTCATTCCCATAAATAGGATCTCTGGCTCCTCTTCTTCACTTTCTTCATATGAACTATTGTCTTCGTAGGTAAAGAAGTTTTTATTCTTGTTATAGAACTTCCTTTTATCTTTGGTTTTTCTTTTCTTCTGATCTTTGAAGGTTCTTTCATCATCACTTTCCTCCTTCTTAGGATAAGGAAATTTATTTGAAAAGTGTCCAATTTTTCCTTTGTATTTCTCAATCCCTTTCTTGAGTTTCTTCATGAAGTTGTCAATTTCTTTATCAGGTATATTTGATAACTCGTCATTGGTATTTTTAACCTACCTCATCTTTGTTTTAGATGCTTTAAAGGTTGTTTCTACCTTTTATGGTTTTTCATTCCCTGTTCTCATCCCATATGCTCTAAAAATTCCATGAATTTGATCTACTGTGAGTTTCTCAAGTTCTGGTCTATCTTCAATTGTGGAAATTTTGGCATCATATTTCATAGGTAATGACCTTAAGATCTTTTTTAAAATAGGTCTATCAATAAGTTATTATCCTATTTCTTAGATTGAGTTAACTACCTCATCTACCCTATGAAAGTATTCAACAATTTTCTCTTCTTCTTTCATCTTAAAATTTTCAAATTGAGATCTATAGGTTTGTAGTTTGGCTTCCTTGACTTTGATATCTCCTTCATATACAACCACCAATTTGGCACAGATTTTCATAGCTAACTTAGAATGCATTACCTTCACACATATAGAATTTTTCAATCCTCCTAGAATGGCATTAATTTCTCTTTAGTTGTCATTTCTGAAGTGATGAATAGATCTACCATCATAGATTTTCAATTGTCTTGATCTTATGGCCTTTGTTTATTCTAGAAATCCATGGTTCAGGAGTTCTTGGTTTATCTGAGTTTCTTATCGTTGGATTAGGTCAAGGATGAAGTTGACCACCTTCTTCCTTAGTGCACTGTTATGGTTTCAATATTTTCACTCTAGATCAATGGTTGATGAGATTTCCTGTTCTGCCTCTAATCCGACGGTTGACGTGAGTTTGTGACTTCGGGGCTTCAACCTTTGGGTAAACATACCTATTTTAGACTCCCTTTTTCCAAACTGGTTAGTGATGAAGTTGAACACCTTATTTCCTTTAGTGTGATTTTATGGTTTAATATGTTAATCTAACAATTGATATTTAATCCTTCCCAAACTCTGAATTCATCTCGATCTAACGATCATGGATTGTCCTCCCCCTTTGAAAATATTCGAAAAAAAATTGGGAGTAATTCACATAACTCATTAAAACCAAAATATTTGCATCAAAAGAAAATGGACACATGGTCAGGGGGAGCATCGCCACAGGGGGAGCGAAGAAAATGTTTTGTGAATATGTTAGCAATTTGTTCTTTGGTTTCCACATACACTATTTTAAACACTCTTTGAGTAACCTAATCTCTTAAGAAATGATATTTTATTGGGATGTGTTTGGTTTTAGAATGAGTTACTAGATTTTTAGAGATACTTATGGCACTAGGGTTATCACAATTAATAGTAATGAGATCATCATATCTTATCTGTAAATCTTCTAATGTTTGCTTCATCCAAAAAACTTGTGTGCAACAGGATGCAACATCAATGTATTATTACTCTGCTTTGGATAGTGATGTGTATGTTTGTTTCTTAATTAGCCACGATAGCATACATTTTCCTAAAAACAATGCACCTCCACTGATGGTTTTCCTATCGTTTATACTACTGACCCAATCCACATCAGTGTATGCAGTTAGATTGAAGTATTTATCTTTTGGATACCATAACCCAAGTTCTAAGGTGCCTTTAAGATATCTGAATATTCTCTTTACTTATTTTAGGTGAGTTTATCTAGGTGTGGATTGAAATATCCCCACGAGTATTACAACATACATGATGTCTGGTCTTGTTGTTGTTGAATAGAGAACACTTTCAACCATTGATTTGTACATCATTTCGGCCATTTTTTCTTAGTCATCTTCTAGGATTAGTTTACACCCAGTGACCATGAGAGTACTCATACGTTTATTGTCATCCATTTGGAATTTCTTTAGGATTTCCTTGATATATTTGAATTGGGAAATGAATATTAATTTTTCTATTTCAGTTACTTGTAAACCTAAGAACAAGGGCAGTTCCCCTATCATAGAAATTTCAAATTCTTCTTGCATTTTGGGAGAAGTTTACTTCCAAATATAATGTCAATTCCATATACCACAACAATAATCATGTTTTGATCTTCAATTTTGATATATAAGTTGTTGTCAGTTGTCCCTCTCTTATATCCTTGTTTTTTCAGGTACTAATCAATCCTTGAGAACCATGCTCCCAGGGCTTGTTTTAGACCATAAAGGGATTTTTTTAGCCTGCAGACATAGTCTTGATTTTCTGTAAACATGAATCCTTTTGGTTTCTCAACATGGACTTCTTCTTCTAGTGTTCCATTTAGGAATGTTGACTTGACATCCATCTGATAGATTTTGAAATTTATGAAGGATGCAAATGCAAGGAACATTCTGATGGCCTCAATTCTTGCTATTGGAGCAAAAGTCTCTTCAAAATCAATACCTTTCAATTGGGAATATCCTTTGAAAACTAATATGGCTTTGTCCTTTATAATAACCCCATTTTCATTTAGTTTTTTTTTTAAGATCCAGTTGGTTCCTACCACATTATTGTCCTTAGGTCTTGGAACTAGTTCCCAAGTATGTCTCTTCTCTATTTGGTTTAGTTCTTCATCCATTGCTTTTATCCAATATTTAATTTTTCTAGCTTCTTTAAATGATTTAGGCTCTTTCATAGACAACATTCCATGTTCTAAGTCAATTGTGAGTTTCCTTCTTGTTTATACTCCTGCACTTTTATTTCCAATGATCTCACTCTCAGGATGATTCTTTTGAACTCTTTTTTATGGAGCTTTTGGCAAGGGAGTTTCTTCATTTTTATTCTTCATGAGTATCCAATTCTCTTTCATGTGTTTCATTATCATCATCTTCTTGCTAAGATTCTACATCGTCATCTTCTTGCTAACATTTTACATCATCATCTTCTTGCTGAGATTTTTTATCAATTTTTTATATGTCTTGGGATATGCTCTTCTTTTGTTTTAGATCATCTATCTTTAAATTGACACTTTCCACTATCTTTAGTAGTCTAAGATTTTAACATTTGTATTCTTTCTTGTTAAGTGAATACCCTAAAAATATCCCTTCATTAGATCTTGGATCAAAATTCCCAAAATTATCTTCATCACTCTTAATGTAACATTTACTTCCAAAAATTATAAAGTGTTTTAAAGATGTTGGAATGCCAAACCATAGTTCATAAGGATTTTTTTCATGGTTGGGTCTCAGCTGAGGTCTATTAAATATGTGGACTTCTCTGTATATTGTATCACTCCAAAATTTGTCTTGAAGCTTGGCTTCACTTGAAATGGTTCTTGAAGCTTCTTGAGTTGTTCTTTTTTCCTTTCTACCACTCTATTTTGTTCAGGAGTCTTGGGAGATGAAAACTGTCTTTAGATATCATGATTTTCACATAATTGAATGAACTCTATAAAGGTGAATTCTCCTCCATTTTATGATCTTAGACATTTATTTTTGCGATCTGTTTCATTCTCTACAAGGGCATTGTATGTTTTAAACTTCTCAATGGCTTCTCATTTTTCTTTTACAAAGTATACCCAGGTCAATCTTGTGTAATAATCAATGATAAACATAAAATAATGTTCACCATAAGTACTTTTAGTTCTGGTAGGTCCACATAGATATGTGTGAATAAGTTCTAATGGTTGTTTTGTGGAATGTTCTTTTGTTTTGAACCTAACTCTTGTTTTCTTCCCTATTTGAGAATGTTTACAAATAGAATCTGAAGGCTTAATAACTTTTGGTAGATCCCTTACTGCATCCTTCTTGTTGGATTTGACCAAGTTGTGAATGATTAAATTCCCCAACCTTTTATGAAATAACCAGGTTTGATCTTCTTGACTTAAACAACAATTTTCTCCTTCATCTATATTAAGGATGTACACATTGCTAGATGTTCTTGGTGCAACTGCTACTAGATTTTCGGTGTCCTTTTTTCCGATCTGAAATTTATGAGAATAAAAAGTAAGTATGTGACCTTGATCACATGTATGACTTAAACTTATGAGATTATTCTTGATATTTTCTACTAGATGTACATCTTCTACTTTTCTTTTGTTATTTCATTAATTAAGAATGCCTTTTCTAAGTATTTTGGCTGACATATTATCTTCAAATGTTACTTTTCATTTTCATTTCTTTTTTAACTTGAGAAATATGCTTTGATCTCCATTCATGTGTTTGGAACATCCACTGTCTATATACCATTGACATCCTTGGTTTCTTGCATAAAGGGCTACATTTCACTCTGGTTTTTTTTTCTTCCATACCTTTTCATTATTGGGAATATTTATCCTTTTGCCATATTTTGACAATCTACATTCACTAAATTTATGACCATAGTTGTTTCATTTCTAACATTCAACATTGTAATCTTGTAAGGGAGAGAAGGAGCTATAATTTCTTCTTTCTGAATTATCCTTATTATTTTCATATCTTTGAACATATCTTGGATTGTACTTTCTATAAATGTTACAGTGTATTGCTTTATCCTTATTATTGCTATATTTCTTTTGGATTAGTTTATAATATAGATATATTTTATTGTGGTATTCCTAATTGGTTATGTGACATTAAGAATTTCATATTAGTTTACTTGTGTCATCTTCTTAAATTCATGAAAGGTTATGTCACATTATGGTGTCAATCAAATGCGATGTCACATTATGAAATTTAGAAAGCATTTTTCCACATTGTGACATTCATAGAGGGTTATGTTGGATTGCAACATTCCTTTATGGTTATTTCTGATTGCAACACTCATATTTTCATCCAAACAACTATGTCACATTGAAATTTTCATCAAATACCATGTCTCATTGTGATGTTCATTAAGGGTATTGTCGTATTGTGATATTAATGAAATACAATGCATATTGGGACATCTATAAAGGATTTGGTCACATTGTGATATTCATCAAGGGTTTTGTTGGATTGTGATATTCCTCAATGGTTATTTTAGATTGTGACATTCATCTTGATGAACAAATCACCATGTCATATTGGTGTGTTCATCAAATGTGATGTCACATTGTGATTTTTAGTAGGGGTTTTGTCGCATTGAGGATTTAATGAAATGTGATGTCCGATGGTTATGTTGGATTGCAACATTCATCGATGGTTATGTTGAATTGCAACATTCCTTAATGGTTGCTTCAAATTGCGACATTCATATTGATGCATTAATGATGATGTCACATTGAGATGTTCAGTAAGGATTTTGTCCCATTGTGGCTTTAATAAAATGTTATGTCACATTGTGACATTCATTAAAGGATTTGTTGCATTGAAATGTTAAAAAGGGGCTATGTTGGGCTGTGACATTCTTTATTGGTTATGTTAAATTGAGACTTTCTTTTTGGCTTACTTTATGTGAAATTATTGTGTTTCTTAATGGTTATTTTAGATTGATACGTTCACCTTTCCATCTTAATTGTAATGTAACATTGTGACATTCATCAAATGTGAAGTCACATTGTGATGTTCATTAAAAGTTTTGTCGCATTGTGACATTAATAAAATGTGATGTCACATTGTAACTATTAAGTGTTTTGTCACATTGCAATGTTCATCAATGGTTTTTTCAAGTTGTGACATTCTTCAATGATTATGTCAGATTGTAGCATCCAATTTGGCTTACTTTATAATATGGATATGTTTGATTGTGATGTTCTCAATCATTATTCGACATTAGGACATCCATATTGGTTGACTTATATCGGCTACCTACATTCATGAATAGTTATGTCACATTGTGGTGTCGATCAAATCTAATTCTGTAACATCCCGCTCTCGCGCACTGAGAAAACTTATTCTTTGAGGACACTTGCTCCCAAGTGATTCAGACTATTATGATATTAAACATTTTGTCCTTGATTATGATGCATTATGAAAGATGACATGATGTTTTACTGCATTGACATAGACAGGTTTTATTGACTCGGTTTTACTGAGTGTGCAGGGTTTTGGATCTTAAGGATGCAGAGGCATCGATGGAACCCCTTGGATTCTGGATCAAGTCAGGGACTGTGCTATTGGGGTTTGATTGTTTTACTGTAATTTTAGTACATTTGATTAGATGATATGATGTGGACATGTTCTGACATGATTGTTGATAATGCAGGTTGACGATAGCTTGCCGACCAGACTCACATATGGAGTAAAGGGGCCACACACATGACTACTAGAGAGGTTGAGGGAGAGGTGTGGACAGCAACCCTGCCACAGCCTAATAGCACTCCCGTCATGGCTCGAACTGTAGGTTAATGATTACCTAGTTCGAGAGGACCCACAATGGCGTGAGGGTAGACTGTGACAGTGACTCGCGATGATTCTAAAGGGCTCGTAATAAGGTGGGGGCCTTATTCCTTAGAAGCCCTTAGTCTCCCATAAGTTCACCCGACGGAGTGTTGACTCCAGGGGTTATTGATGTCTACCAATCAGTCAAGAAGCGAGTGACACCCTTGGAGCACGTGGTGCATCCTAAAGGGCACGTCGCGCAAAAGAAATGAAAGAGGCGAGTGGCACCCTTGGAGCACGTGGTGCGTCCTGAAGGGCACGTTGCTTTGATGACGATAGAGGGAGGAACCTAGATGGCCCTAAGACAGAGAACACTTTAAGAAATTTTAAAACAACTTCCCTAATTAAAATGTTGCCTAGTTCAGAATCTAAGTCCTAAGTCTAAAACTTCGCTAGGGGTAAAATTTTGTCTACGCTTAAGAAAATATACCTTATAAAAATAAAATAATAAAATTTAACCTAAAAACCACTTAAGTAATAGTTTTGGTCTTCATAAATGTTTTGGGGGTAAAATG
Organism: Picea mariana; assembly: GCA_032191745.1. NCBI lineage: Eukaryota > Viridiplantae > Streptophyta > Pinopsida > Pinales > Pinaceae > Picea > Picea mariana. Next base: position 8,024 of record JASDQU010107584.1, read on the forward strand.
AAGAGAGTAAGAATTTAAATAAAAAAAAAAGTGGATATAAAATGTCAAGAAGAAATTAATTTATTTTAACTTTTGATAGTTTAAAAAGATACTAAATTAATAATAAAAGTAAAAGAGGGAAATATAAACATTATACATTTAGGAAACTAGGGAATGGAGGTAACTTAAAAAGGGAAAGAGGGGAACTTATGGTAAAAAGTGAGGTCAAGTTAGTAAAGAATCTACAATAAAGAACCTTTTAAATTGAACTAAATTAGCAACTTCATTTTAGGGAAAGTATTTAAAACCTGTAAGGGAATCTAGGGACACCTAGGAGTAAAACTAGGAGTAACTCTAGGTGGGTGAGGGAAATGAGACAATTAATAAATTAAAGAAAATAATTTTTGGCGGAAAGTGGGGGATGAATGACACTTGTACGATAGAGAATTTTTAGAAGATTTTCATTAAAACTTAAATTAAAAGGGATTTAGGGAAAGTTTGGAAGTTGTAAAACTCTATAAAAGAGAGGAAGGAGGAGGAAGTAGGGGATCGACCGTTAGCGTGACATTACACTACCGGATTTGTGACTTGACTGATTACTTGTGGGGAGTTGGGATTTCCCAGCTCGGATAGGAGTGGTAGCTCAGCCTTGCAAGGCGAGTTGGGAGCTAGACGTACCATCTGGATAGTGTGTGGCCCCTTTGTGGCTCAGGGGGCTAAGGGGGAAGTAGAGTACCCCTAGTGTTGGCTAGGAGGTATAGGTGAGGTCTCGACGGTCAGCGAGCGGGAGCGGCACAGAGTATGTGGACGACACTCGGAGTAGGCAAAAAGGCCACGGTACGCTCTTTGATTTGTTGAGTAGAATGCATTAGGATGTATGGTTGGATCTGCATGTGTATTGGTAGTCTAGATGGATGAATATTTAACTTCAATCGGTGTTGGTTTTTGTCAAACTGAATGGTTTTTCCTTATTTACTCACTCCGGTGAATTTTTGTGTATTTAACATTGCTGCAAAATTTTACTGTGTCAAATTTGAGTAGCCTCTAGCCTTGCAATTATCTTTTCATCTCCATCCCCTAAATGGAGAAATTCACTGTGTAATGCCATGCTGAAAAACTCATTTATGGCAAATTCGTTTTATAAATGGTTACGGTGAGATTTGTTTCTGGCAATTTGCCTTTGTAAATTATTGTTGATAAACTCGTTTCTGGCAAAATTGTTTTATAAATGGTTAATGTTAAATTGTTTCTTGCAATTTGTCCTTGTATATTTGTTACTGAAAAACTCATTTTGGCAATTTCATTTTTGCTAAATGGTTAATGTGAAATTGTTTCTGGCAATTTGTCTTTATATATTTGTTACTGAAAAACTCGCTATGGCAAATTAGTTTTTATAAATGGTTAATGTTAAATTTTTTTTGGCAATTTGTCTTTGTATTTTTTTTACTGAAAAACTCGTTCTGGCAATTTCTTTTTTGGTAAATGGTTAATTTGAAATTGTTTCTGGCAATTTGTCTTTATATATGTGTTACTGAAAAACTCGTTCTGGCAAATTCATTTTTGTAAATGGTTACTGTGAAAGTGTTTTTGGCAATTCGTTTTTGTAAATTGTTACTGAAAATTTTATTATGGAAAATTCATTTTTGCATGCTCTTGTCAATGGCAAGTGCCTCCACCCTTCATCCATTCATGCAGCCTTGTTTTATCATCTCGCTCCTTTCCTTGTGTTGGGTGGGAATTTCATTCTTTGTTTTTACCTCTATTGTTGACTGTGCTGCTCTTTGGAGCTGTAATGTTTTGGGTTGATGGCATTGCTTGAACAACGATGGATTGTGGTTCAGTCGCATTAGTTGCCATCATTTGGGCACAATTGCCTTTATCTTGTAAACCTGTGTTTTTCCCCATGAAGAAACCACATAAATCTTCTACTGCAGATCGATTTAAGTTATGTTCCTTTGTGGACCGGAAACAACCAGCGTAAGAAATGCTAACAGTTGAAATGATTAATGGTATTAAATCATTTTTACAGCCAAACCTTATTAATTGACAACAATAGCATTTCACCTTTTAGTTATTTCTTTTTAAGGTTAATGGCCAGTAAGAGTGTGCTTGGATTAATTTGGGATTGATGTCAGAATGAGATTGATTGCACACCAGCATTAATAGCAGCCTTCAATTTAAATAGGGATCTTTAATGTTTTACTTTTTCAATTGATGGAAATGAGAAATGCATGGCAGACTCCAAATCTGAAGGTTGTTTTTGTCAAAAAGAATTATAAGTCAACATTGAGTTCTTAATTTTCATTATTTAAATAAGATTCAATCTTCTTTAAAATCCTTACACAGATATGTAGGTTAGCATATAATTTATCTTAATTAATTACTAAACTCGGATTTATTCTTATAGTTCTCTTAATGGTGGTAGGGAAGCTTGGGGTTCTTCCTTATTTTATCTTTATGATTGAAACCCTTCGACCTTGATTGGGTGCGTAAGGTGGCATTGATGTTTTATGTACTAACTAAAAAAATTGGGATCTTCTTATGGTACCTTGTAGCTGGAATGTAAATTTAGATTGAAGTCTTACATATGCTTAATAGGTGTTGGTCTTTTAATTGTTTTAATGGATGTAGCCCTTACTTCTTTTATTCGTTCATTTAGTTGATCTTTTATGATTACCTTGTGATTATATTTCATGATTACTTCCATTATTTGTTCATTTAGTTGAGCTACTTAGGAGTTGTACTTGTTACATGAGTTGAATCACTCGATAAGTGATGCTTGACTTGAATGAACGTGATCTTAACAAGTTACTATTTTTGACTAGAAGAGTTTTACATCAATTCAAAATTGTAGTTATGCTTTGGTGTTCCTTGTGATTCTTCATGTATTATCCTCTTGCTCCTTGTGTCCTGGATTGAATTATCATGGTAGATTATTTTTGGGCACCGTGATAGGTATGAAAGGCATGTGTGTAGTCAATTCATCTAGAAATGTTAGCTACAGTTGAATTAATGAATGACTAATTCCGTGCCTTGAAGTAAACTAGATGACTACCCTTGCTTCTTGATTTAAATAAAGTTTTTTTCCTTGTGCTCGTACTTATGTCGTTTCTTGATGGATTTCGTAATCAAACTCTCTTGCACTGTGGAATTCTTACAATGTGTGTTGATTCATATAACTTTATTGTGCAATGATTGTCCTTGATGTTTGTTGATTTAGTTTATTTAGTTTGGTTTGGATTGAGTCGGGCAGGATGTAGACACCTCCATGCTCCTCAGAACAGTCGCCAGCCCTGAGACCTTAAATGGTTAAAATCGATGGGAACCTAAGCTTGAGTGTTTCTTATGTGTATTAGAGGTCCTAACCATTGCAGGGTAGGATGGATGGGTAGTCAATCTTATCATTTTGTCGGTTGATTGTTGTTCATTGTTGACAGATGTTGATGTGTGTCTTAGATCTTTTTGTTGATATCGCAGTTGCATGTGTCATGATTCGTCATCATGTGGTGGCACAGACTATAATGTCTTGTTACCCTTGCACACACGCACACACACACAAAAACAATTGTACTTGTTAAGAGGTTGTCTCCGTAACGAGGAGGTTCGTTACATATGGTATTAGAGCGGGTTCAACCTGCGACTTGGGATCGCTATGGATTTCGTGTTATGATTGATTATACTATTTCCAATTGAGTTGACTGGTGTGCATGCAGGTAATCATGGTTAGAGGATGTCATGGAGGCAGACGATGGGGTGTTAGGGGAGGAGGCGCGACGCCTCTAGTAGCATCCACACCTGAGGGCCCTAACCCCCAGGGAGATGAATAGGTTCTTGGATAGGAGCAGATAGTAGTTGGCGATGTTGTCGGGATGATGAAATATTTTCAGTGCATGTCTGAGGCATTGATCAGCAGTTTGGACAAAGATGAGGCCAGGGCACCGGCACCCACTGAGGTTCCACCACGTGCACCAGCCGTTACTTATAGCATTCATTGTGAACTCGATAAAGTCAAATTTCATGAGTTCTTTGGTGCCCCGGATGACGCAGACACTGAGGCATGGTTGGAGAACATGGAGATGTGCTTCGCACTTCATGATTATACCTCCAACATGAAGGTATGCATGGAAGTCTTTAAATTGAAGGGGAGCACTCTTCTATGGTGGAAGACGTTCCTACCATAGTTGAACATGGCCATCGAAGATGTGTCATGGGAGCTGTTCAAGGAACAGTTCTGAGAGAGGTACCTTTCAGAGGAATTCATCGAGTGTCAGCTCAATGAGTTCAATGCCTTACGACAAGGAGGTCATAATGTGCTTGAGTATGAGGCCCATTTTATGGAGCTTCTCCGGTATGCTCCACATCTTAACACGAAGAAACTTAAGGTCAACAGGTTCATGTTTGGCCTTAACGACAGTCTGTGTGCAAATTTTAGGATTTTAATGCCTCAAACCTTGCACGATGCCATCCAAAAGGCCCTCATAGCCGAGGAGGAGCTTATCGATGGGGGTCAGACCGGGACTCTAGTGAGACTAGCAGAGCAGGTCTCATATTGAACACAACAACACCAGACACCAGCGAGACATACGTCAGGATATCGTGGCTTCTAGAGGGGATCCACTTTCACTACACCCAGGCGATCGTCGCCTCAACAGTGGATACCTTATCAGGGACCACAACATCAGTAGCAGCGCCACCCACAACAGTAGCAGTTTAGGCCTGTTTATCAGAATAGACAAGCGTTCCAGGCCGGTGGGCCATCATCTTCTACTTCGAGTACCAGAACTATTGGGCCGAAGAAGGGGTCTCGGACATGTGGGGAGCCACACTACCAATGCGACTGTCCTGTGGAGAGGACCAGAGCATCTGGATCAGCCGGATCCACTAAAGTGGGAGATATGGGCAAGGCCCGTCGGATTCATGCAGTGGTGAATAACTGCCAGGCAGAGCATCAGTCGATTGTGCTCGAGATGAAAGGTATCGTCGCTAACCAGACCCTTAGTGTTTTGATATATCTCGGTGCTATCGAGAGTTTCATTTCTGGTGCAACACTAAAAAGGATTAAGGTAAAGGCAGTCAAACAAGATGAGTTTAGATTTGTAGAGATGGCTTCGAGAGCCAAACAAAAGGTTGGAGGAAAGGTTATGAGCTGTACCCTTAACTTGGGAGAGTTTGTCACAAGGGCCAACCTATACGTCACGATCCTAGGATCTTATGATGTCGTGATTGGTATGGATTGGTTGGAATCGCATGAGGTGATACTCAACTGTAAGACAAAACAATTGAGCTTGGTCGGTGATGAGGGATAGAGACGTGTGATTGAAGGATGAAACCAGGGAGTTTTCTTGAGGTTCATCTCTTCCTTACAGTTACAGAAGAATATGCGCAAGGGGTGCAAGATTTATGCGATCCTTGCGCTAAATGAGAAGGGAGTAGCAGAAGGTCTAGAACACTTTTTGGCAGTGAGAGAGTTTGCGGACGTGTTTCTGAAGGAGTTACCTGGGATGCCGCCGGAGAGGGAATTGGAGTTTACCATAGACCTAAAACTAGGGACTGAACCGATAGCAAGAACGCCTTATTGAATGTCGACCCCGGAGTTACAAGAGTTGAAAATGGAACTGAAGGAGTTGTTGGACCTGGGACTGATACGTCCTAGTGTGTCACCGTGGGGTGCACCAGTTATTTTCATACAAAATAAGGACGGACAATGGAGGCTTTGCATTGACTACCGTCAACTGAACAAGGCCATGATCAAGAATCGGTATCCCTTGTTGAGAATTGATGATCTGCTCGATCAAATGAAGGGTGTGATGGTGTTATCCAAGATCAATTTGTGAAAGGGGTATCAAAAGTTGCGGATCAAGGAGGATGACATCCCTACGACCGCCTTTAAGATGAGATTTGGACATTACGAATTTACTGTTTTACCATTTGGACTGACAAACGCCCCAGGAGTATTTATGAGTTTGATGAATGTGGTGTTCCACAAGTACTTGGACAAGTTCGTTCAGGTGTTCATTGATGATATTTTGATTTACTCTCGTACAATGGAGGAGCATGATGAGCACTTGCATTTGGTACTACAGTGTCTACGAGAGCACAAATTGTATGGGAAATTGTCCAAATGCTCTTTTTATCAATCGAAGATTCATTACTTAGGGTATGTCATCTCCGGCGAAGGTATCACCATGGATCCAACCAAGGTTGAGGCTATTATGGAATGGTCGGTGCCTACGAATGTCACGGAAGTGCGTAGCTTTATGGGTTTAGTAGGATACTATTGACAGTTTGTTGAGGGATTTTCTAAGATAGAAAATCCGATCACGGAATTGCAGAAGAAAAACAAGAAGTTCATTTGGACCGAGAAATGCACGGAAGCATTTCAGAGGCTTAAAGAGTTATTGAAGACAATGCCAATGCTAAAGTTCCCTGACATGGACGCGGACTTCTTGGTATGCACAAACGCATCCAAGGAAGTCTTAGGCGGAGTCTTGATGCAAGACGGATGAGTGATTGCTTACATTTTGAGGAAACTGAGAAGGCATGAGGAGAACTATGCGATGCACGATTTGGAGTTATTAGCCATCATATATGCCTTGAAGGTTTGGAGACACTACCTTGTTGGACGAAAATTTAAACAAAGGACTGATCATTGTGGAATACAACACATTTTTACTCAAAGCGACCTAAACACGTGACAATGGCGTTGGTTGGAACTGCTTAGCAAGTACGAATTTGAGATTACTTACATAAAGGGAACAGTGAACCGAGTGGCAGATGCTTTGAGTCAAAGACCATGCATCTTTTTTGTGTTGCCTCTTCAGACGAATCTACGTGAGAAGATTCTCACATTACAACATGATGATGACTGGTACAAAGAGGTCGAGGGTTTTATCAAACAAAACACGATGATGGTACCACGATATGAGGGATTTTCATTTGATAGCGATGGGTTATTGAGGTTTAAGGGTCAGGTTTACGTACCGCCAAACGATGAGTTGAGGATGTTGATCCTGAGCGAGGTTCATAGAGTAGTGTACATGGCTCACCTGGGAGTCATGAAGATGAGGGAAAACCTTAAACCCTTATTCTTATGGAAGGGAATGAAGGCCGACATAGTCAACTATGTGGCCAGATGTCTAGAGTGTCAGCAGGTAAAGGCTGAACATAGACACCCGGAATGATTACTTCAACCACATGCCATCCTGGAATAGAAATGGGAGGTTATTTCGATGGATTTTATTGTTGGATTGCCACTAATGCCAAGGAGACATGAATTTATTTTTTTAGTAGTAGACAATCTGATGAAGATTGCTCACTTTATTCCTGTGCGTACGATGTATCAGGCAGCTAACATAGCTAGAGTTTTCATCAATGAGATTGTGAGGCTGCATGGTGTGCCTAAAAAGATTATATTCGATCGAGGATCGGATTTTACCAGATGATTTTCCAAGAGGCCTTGGGAACCCAACTTAACCTTAGTACTGCATATCACCCAGAGACTGACGGACAGACCGAACGAAAAAACCAAACTTTGGAGGACATGTTGTGCATGTACGTAATGGACCAACAAAAGCGTTGGGAAGAATTCTTTCCATTAGTGGAGTTCTCTTACAACAACAGTTACCAGAGCACCATTAAGATGGTGCCTTTTGAGTTTCTTTATGGGCGACCGTGTCGAACACCCTTGAGTTCAGATTGGCTTGAGGATAGGGTCCTGGTGGGACTAGAAGGAATCCAAGAAATGGAAGAGCAAATGCAAACCATAAGACAAAGGATTAAAGAAGCACAGGATCAATAGAAGAGTTATGTCGACGCGCACCGAGTCAACCGTAGTTACGAGGTCGAAGATCGAGTCTTCTTGTGGGTTAAACCACATAAGAGTTCGATCAAGTTTGGAAAGGTAGGTAAAATTTCTTCTAGGTTCATGGGACCTTTCTATATTGTGGAGAGAAAGGGGCCCATGGCGTATCAACTAGCCTTACCTGATTCTTTGAGGCGTATGCACAATGTTTTTCATGTATTTGTTTTGAGACATTACATTAGTGATCCTACACATGTGATTGACATGAGTTCCTTGTAGGTATTGGATGAGGGAGTGCTCACGGCTAAGCCGCTTCGTATCTTAGATCATCGTGTTCGATAGTTACGATGTTGAACAGTAGACCAGGTCAAGGTCCAGTGGGACAATTATAGTCCGCACTCGTCGACCTGGGAGGACGCATATGATATGCGCCAGCAGTTTCCATTTTTGTTTGATAGATAGACATACGATACTGTGATACACTTATTTCAACATTTATACTGTGAAACTTCAGGACAAAGTTTAGACCAAGAGGGGGGTGTAACATCCCTCTATGGTGCACTGAGAAAACTTATTCTTTGAGGACACTTGCTCGCTAGTGATCTGGACTATTATGATATTAAGACATTTCGTCCTTGATTATGATGCGTTATGATATATGACGTGATGTTTTACTACATTGATATAGACAGGTGCTATTGACTCGGTTTTACTGAGTGTGCAGGGTTTTGGACCTTGAGGATGCAGAGGCATCGACGGAACCCCTTGGACTCTAGATCGAGTCAAGGAGTGTGCTATTAGGGTTTGATTGTTTTGCTGTGATTTTAGTACATTTGGTTAGATGATATGATGTGGACATGTTCTGACATGATTGTTGATGATGCAGGCTAACGATAGCTTGCCGACTAGACTCACATATGGAGTAAAGGGGCGACACACATGACTACCAAAGAGGTTGAGGGAGAGGTGTGGACAGCAGCCCTACCACATCCTACTAGCACTCCCACCGTGGCTTGAACTATAGGTTAATGATTACCTAGTTTGAGAGAACCCACGATGCTGTGAGGGAAGACTGTGACAGTCGCTCGCGATGATTCTAAAGGGTGCGCAATAATGCAGGGGCCTTATTCCTTAGAAGCCCTTAGTCTCCCACAAGTTCACCTGGTGGAGTGTTGACTCTAGGGGTTATTGATGTCTACCAATCAGTCAAGAAGCGAGTGGCACCATTAGAGCACGTGGTGCATCCTCAAGGGCATGTCGCACAAAAGAAACAAAAGAGGCGAGTGGCACCCTTGGAGCACGTGGTGTGTCCTAAAGAACACATCGCATTGATGATGATAGAGGGATGAACCTAGATGGCCCTAAGATAGACAACGCTTTAAGAAATTTTAAAACAACTTCCCTAATTAAAATGTTGCCTGGTTCAGAATCTAAGTCGTAAGTCTAAAACTTCGCTAGGGGTAAAATTTTGTCTACCCTTAAGAAAATATACCTTATAAAAATAAAATAATAAAATTTAAACTAAAAACCACTTAAGTAATAGTTTTGGTCTTTATAAATTTTTTCGGGGTAAAGTGAAGAGAATAAGAATTTAAATAAATAAAAAAGTGGATATAAAATGTCAAGAAGAAATTAATTTATTTTAACTTTTGATAGTTTAAAAATATACTAAATTAATAATAAAAGTAAAAGAGGGAAATATAAAAATTATAACATTTAGGAAACTAGGGAATGGAGGTAACTTAAAAAGAGAAAGAGGGGAACTTATGGTAAAAAGCAAGGTCAACTTAGTAAAGAATCTACAATAAAGAACCTTCTAAATTGAACTAAATTAACAACTTCATTTTAGGGAAAGTATTTAAAACCTGTAAAGGAATCTAGGGACACCTAGGAGTAAAAATAGGATTAACTCTAGGTGGGTGAGGGGAATGAGACAATTAATAAATTAAAGAAAATAATTTTTGGAGGAAAGTGGGGGATGAATGACACTTGTACGATAGAGAATTTTTAAAGATTTTCATTAAAACTTAAATTAAAAGAGATTTAGGGAAATTTTGGAAATTCTAAAACTCTATAAAAGAGAGCAAGGAGGAGGAAGTAGGGGATCGGCTATTAGCGTAACGTTACGCTGCTGGATTTGTGACTTGACTGATTACTTGTGGGGAGTTGGGATTTCCCAGCATGGATATGAGTGGTAGCTCGGCCTTTCGAGGTGATTTGGGAGCTAAACGTACTATCTGGATAGTGTGTGGCCCCTTTGCGGCTTGAGGGGCTAAGGGGGAAGCAGAGTACCCCTAGCGTTGGCCGGGAGGTACCGGTGAGGTCTCGATGGTCAACGAGAAGGAGCGGCATGGAGCACGCGGACGACACTCGAAGCAGGCAAAAAGGCCACGGTACGCTCTTTGATTTGTTGAGTAGAATGCATTAGAATATATGGTTGGATCTGCATGTGTATTGGTAATCTAGATGGATGAATATTTAACTTCAATCGGTGCTGGTTTTTGTCAGGCTGAATGGGTTTTCCTTATTTACTTACTCCAGTGAATTTTTGTGTATTTAACATTGCTGCAAAATTTTACTGTCTCAAATTTGAGTAACCTCTAGCCTTGTAATTATGTTTTCGTCTCCATCCCTTGAATGGAGAAATTCACTGTGTAATGTCATGCTGAAAAAATCGTTTTTGGCAAATTTGTTTTATAAGTGGTTACGGTGAGATTTGTTTCTGGCAATTTGCCTTTGTAAATTGTTGTTGATAAACAAGTTTCTGGCAAAATCGTTTTATAAATGGTAAATGTTAAATTGTTTCTGGCAATTTGTCCTTGTATATTTGTTACTGAAAAACTCGTTCTGGCAATTTCGTTTTTGGTAAATGGTTAATGTGAAATTGTTTCTGGCAATTTGTCTTTACAAATTTGTTACTAAAAAACTCATTCTGGAAAATTCATTTTTATAAATGGTTAATGTTAAATTGTTTCTCGCAATTTGTCTTTGTATATTTGTTACTGAAAAACTCGTTCTAGCAATTTCATTTTTGGTAAATGGTTAATGTGAATTTTTTTTGGCAATTTGTCTTTATATATGTGTTACTAAAAAACTTGTTCTGGGAAATATGTTTTTGTAAATGGTTACTGTGAAATTGTTTTGGGCAATTTGTTTTTGTAAATTGTTACTGAAAAATTTATTCTGGCAAATTCATTTTTGCATGCTCCTGTCAATGGTAAGTGCCTCCGCCCTTCATCCATTCATGCAACCCCATTTTATCAGCTTGCCCCTTTCCTTGCATTGGGTGGGCATTTCATTCTGCGTTTTTACCTCTATTGCTGACTGTGTTGCTCCTTGGAGGTGTAATGTTTTGGGTTGATGGTGTTGCTTGAGCAACGATGGATTGTGGTTCAGTCGCATTAGTTTCCATCATTTGGGCACAATTGCCTTTATCTTGTAAACCTGTGTTTTTCCCCATGAAGAAACCGCATAAATCTTCTGTTGCGGATCGATTTAAGTTATGTTCCTTTGTGGACCGGAAACAGCCAGCGTAAACAATACTAACAGTTGAAATGATGAATGGTATTAAATTGTTTTTACAGCCAAACCTTATTAACTGAGAACAGTAGCATTTCACCTTTTAGTTATTGCTTTTTAAGGTTAATGGCCAGTAAGAGTGCGTTTGGATTAATTTGGGTTTGATGTCAAAATGAGATTAATTGCGCACCAGCGTTAATAGCAGCCTTCAATTTAAATAGGGATTTGTTAATGTTTTACTTTTTCAATCGACGGAAATGAGAAATGCATGGTAGACTTCAAATCCGAAGGTTGTTTTTGTCAAAAAGAATTATAAGTCAACATTGAGTCCTTAATTTGCATTATTTAAATAAGATTCAATCTTCTTTAAAATCCTTATACAAATATGTAGGTTAGCATATAATTTATCTTAATTAATTACTAAATTCAGATTTATTCTTATAGTTCTTTTAATGGTGTAGGGTAGCTTGGGGTTCTTCCTTATTTTCTCTTTATGATTGAAACTCTTATGCCTTGATTGGGCGTGTAAGGTGGCATAGATGTCTTACGTACTAACTAAAAAGATTGGGATCTTCTTATGGTACCTTGTAGCTGGAATGTAAATTTAGATTGAAGTCTTACATATGGTCAATAGGTGTTGGTCTTTTAATTCTTTTAATGGATGTAGCCCTTGTTTTATTCGTTCATTTAGTTGATATTTTATGATTACCTTATGATTGTCTTTCATGATTACTTCCATTATTTGTTCATTTAGTTTAGCTACCTAGGATTTGTACTTGTTACATGAGTTGAATCACTCGATAAGTGACGCTTGACTTGAATGAACCTGATCTTAACAAGTTACTATTTGTGACTAGAAGAGTTTTACATCAATTCAAAATTGTAGTTATGCTCTGGTGTTCCTTGCGATTCTTCATGTATTATCCTCTTGCTCCTTGCGTCGTGGATTGAATTATCATAGTAGATTATTTTTGGGCACCGTGATAGGTATGACGGGCATGTGTGTAGTCACTTCATCTAGAAATGTTAGCTACAGTTGAATTAATGAGTGACTAATATTGCACCTTGAGGTAAAGTAGATGACTACCCTTTCTTCTTGATTTAAATAAAGTTGTTTTCCTTGCGCTCGCACTTATGTCGATTCCTGATGGATTTCATAATCAAACTCTATTGCACCATGGAATTCTTACAATGTGTGTTGATTCATAGAACTTTATTGTCCAACAATCATACTTGATGTTTGTTGATTTAGTTTATTTAGTTTGGTTTGGATTGAGTCGGGTGGGATGTAGACACCTCCATGTTCCTCAGAACAGTCGCCATCCCTGAGACCTTAAATGGTTAAAATGGATGGGAACCTGGGCTTGAGCATTGTTTATGTGTCTTGGAGGTCCTAACCATTGCAGGGTAGGATGGATGGGTAGTCAGTCTTATTATTTTGTGGGTTGATTGTTGTTCATTGTTGACAGATGTTGAAATGCGTCTTAGATCCTTTTGTTGATATCGCAGTTGCATGCGTCATGATTCGTTGTCATGTGGTGGCGCAGAGTATAATGTCTTGTTACCCTTGCACACATGCACACACACAAAAAAAAAAATTGCACTTGTTAAGAGGTTGTCGCCGTAACGACGAGGTTCGTTACAGATTCCACACATTCCTTAATGGTTATTTCATATTGTGACATTGATCTTGTTGCATTGATGACCATGTCACATTGTGATGTTGAGTAAGGGAATTGTTTTATTGTGGATTTAATGAAATGTGTTGTCACATTATGACATTGATGAAGGGTTTTATCGCATTGCAATGTTTATCAAGGGTTATGCTCATTTGTGACATTCTTCAATGGTTATGTGAGATGGTGACTTTCATTTTGGCTTAATTTATGTGAAATTGTTTTGTTTCTTAATGGTTATTTTAGATTGAGACAGTCACCCTACCATTTTAATCGTAATGTAATACTGCAATAGTCATCACATTTTAAGTTAAATTGTGATGCTCATTAAGGGTTTTGTTGCATTGTGACATTAATCAAATGTGATGTCACATTATGACATTTATTAATGGCTTTGTCCCATTGCATTGTTCATCAAGGGTTTTGTCAGGTTGTGACATTCTTCAATAGTTATGTCAGATTGTAAAATTCATTTTTTCTTACTTTATAAGATGGATCTTTTTTATTATGATGTTCTCAACCTTTATTCAATTTTAGGACATACATCTTGGTTTACATGTGTCAACTTTGTGAATTCATGAATGGTTATGTCACATTGTGTTTTCGATCAATCATGTTGTTACACTGTGACATTAATAAATGATTTTGTCACATTGTGGCATTGATTGAAGGTTATGTTGGATTGTGACATTCCTTTGTGGTTATTTTAGATTGCAACATTTATCTTGTCCTATTAACAAGTATGTCACATTGTGACATTCATCAAACTTCACATCACATTCTGATGTTCATTAAAGGTTTTGTCATATTGTGAAATAAATGAAATATGATGTCACATTATGACATTAATAAGGGATTTTGTCACACTCCAACATTCATTAATGGTTATGTTGGATTATGACATTACTGAATTGATTTTTTGGATTGCACCATTCATCTTTCCATGATAACAACCATGTGGCATTGTTCAATTCATTAAATTTCATGTCATATGGTGATGTTCGTTAATGGTTTTGTCGCAATGTGGCATTAAGTAAATGAGATGTCACATTGTGACATTCATTAAGGTTTTTTTCGAATTCCAATGTTCATCAACAGTTATGTTGGGTTGTGACATTCTTCTATGGTAATGCCAGATTGTGGCTTTCATTTTGGCCTAGTTGTTATGAAATTCTTTTGTTTCTTAATGGTTATTTCTAATTGCAAAATCAATCTAGCCATGTTAATGACTATGTAACATTGTGGTATTCATTAAATTCCATATCACATTGCAATGTTAATTAAGAGTTAATCAAATGTGATTTCACATTGTGACATTCATAAAGGATTTTGTTTCATTGCGACATTCATCAAGGGTTAAGATAGATTGCAACATTCCATTATGGTTATTTTGGATTGTGGCATTGATGTTGTCCCATCAACAATCATGTAACATTGTGGCATCCATCAAATGTAATGTCACATTGTGATGTTCGTTAAGGGTTTTGTCACATTGTGGCATTACTGAAATGTGATGGCACGTTGTGACATTCATTAAGGGTTTTGTAGCATTGAAATGTTCATCAACGATTGTGTTGCGTTGTAATATTCTTCAATGCCTATGTCAAATTGTGAATTTCATTTTGGCTTAGTTTATGTGAAATTATTGTGTTTCTTAATAGTTATTTTAGATTGATATATTCACCTTGCCACGTTAATGGGTATGTAACATTGCAACATTCATCAAATGTAATTTCCGATTGTGATTATCATTGAGGGTTTTGTTAAATTGTGACAATAATAAATTGTGATGTTATATTCTGACATTTATTAAGGGTTCTATTGCATTACAATGTTCATCAAGGATTTTGATGGGTTATGAAATTCTTCAAAGGTTATGTCGGATTGTAACATTCATTTTGGCTTACTTTATATTATGGATATGTTTGATTGTGATTTTCTTAACTTTCTTGTTGCATTGCAATGTTTATCAAGGGTTATGCTGGGTTGTGACATTCTTCAATGGTAATGTCAGATTGTGACTTTCATTTTGGATTAATTTATGTGAAATTATTGTCTTGCTTAATGGTTATTTTGAATTGTGAAATTCATCTTTCCACGTTAATGGATATGTAAAAATGTGGCATTCATCAAATGTTGTGTCACATTTTGATGTTCATCAAGGGTTAATGAAATGTAATGTCACATTATAACATTCACAAAGGATTTTTTCACATTGCTACATTCATTGAGGGTTAAGTTGGATTGAAACATTCCTTAAAGGTTATTTCAGACTGTGACATTCATATTTACACATTAGTGGTCATGACACTTTGTGGTGTTCAACAAATGTTATGACACATTGCGATGTTGATTAAGGGTTTTGTCATGTTGTCACATTAATGAAATGTGATGTCACATTGTAACATTCATTAAGGGTTTTGTCACATCGAAATGTTCATCAAGGCTTATGTTGGGTTGGCACATTACTCAATGGTTATGTCAGATTGTGACTTTCATTTTGGATTACTTTATGTGAAATTGTTTCGTTTTGTAATGGTTATTGTGGATTGAAACATTCACCTTTCAACGTTAATCAGTATGTAACATTGCATCATTCATCAAATGTCATTTCACATTGCGTTTTTCATTAAGGGTTTTGTTGCATTGTGACATTAATAAAATGTGATGTCATATTGTGACATTTATTAAGGGTTCTATTGCATTGCAATGTTCATCAACGGTTTTGATGGGATGTGATATTCTTTAATGGTTATGTCATATTGTAACATTCATTTTGTCTTACTTTGTAATATGGATATGTTTGTTTGTGACGTTATTAATAACTATGTGACAATGAAACATCCAAATTGGTTGACTTGTGTCGACTTATTACATTGATGAATGGTTATATCACATTGTGGTGATGATCAAATGTGGAGGGTTTTCCTGCATTGCAATGTTCATCAAGAGTTATGATGGGTTTTCACATTCTCGAATGGTTATGTCATATTCTAACTTTAATTTTGGTTTAGTTTATGTGGAATTGTTTATTTTCTTAATGATTATTTTAGATTGGGACATTCATATTGCAATATTAATGGCCATGTAACATTAAATAAGTCATCAAATGTCATGTCACATTGTGATGTTCATTAAGGGTTTTGTCTCATTTTGATATTAATCAAATGTGATGTCGCATTGTGACATTAATTAAGGGTTTTGATGTGACGTTGACAAAAACCTAAATCAAAAATCTATTAATATTTTTTATTATGGTTAATGTTTTTTGAATTTTATCCCTTTTTCTCGTCTTTTTGATGATCAACTCTTTTTTTTTTTTTAATTTAAAGGATGTTTCACATTGATTTATTTTTTATCATGATGATGTATTCTCTGATCACAATTTCTTTGTTGGGATAATGTTTTGGATGCAATTTCATTCTCAATATTACCATATCCATTGTTGGATGACATAATTACAAAAATATATAGATTATTAGTTTTAAACAATGTGAGACAAATTTAGAAAGTGTAGATAAAATATAGTATGAAAATTTTATATTTGAAATTAGATCATAAACAAATTCATTATCTATGATTAGAACAAAAATAAATAATAATTTATTTCATTGTATACTGAATAATTTATTTCATAGTATATGTTTCTAAGTAATATTATTAAAGTATAGTAAGTAATTTACACATAAATAATTTTAAGGATTGTCACATATCTTTTATAATGGAAAAATAAGAACTTTGATTCTAATGAATCATTAAAGGAAGAACGTGACATTTAAGTGAATATTTTCTTTGCAACCATTCATTAATGTCAAATGTGAAAAACTATTAATGAACATTGCAATGTCACATGAGATTTCATGAATTCCACAATGTTACATAACTATTAACATGGAAATATGAATATCTCAATTCGAAGTAACCATTAAGCAATGCAACAATTTCACATTATGGTTGGCTAAATAATATTGTAAGGACAATGCAACAAAATGTTTAATGAATGCCATAATGTCACATCACATTTGATAGAAGTCACAATGCAAAAAAATCCTCAACAGACATCACAATGTGATATGACATTTGATTAATTCCACAATGGCAAGATGAATGTTGCAATCCAAAACAACTGTTAAGGAATGTCACAATCCAATTAGAATACTATATATATTACACAAACACAATATACTATCCTCAAATAATAATATAGTTTTGAATATGTTTGAAAATTATGGTTGACCATGCTTGACTATATTGATATTTGTTAACTATGTTTTGCTATAGTTCAATTTGGTGAATTATGGCTATATACACCTGACCATAATGACATTGATGCAATCAAGTTGGCTAACTTTATGTCAAATTGTTAAATTCCTTAATGGTTTCATTGAATTACAATGGTTATCAAGGGTAATTTCCCATTGACTTTGGTTGACTTTTGTTGGAATTAATGATCTGTGTAACTTGATCATTGAGAACATTAAAAAAAAATCATTCATTCGAAAAAATTTATTCATTATTGAGGTACCATGTTCAAAAAATTGTTCATTTCTATTAATTCAGCATTTACTTCTATCTAAGTATGCAATTTAGG
Organism: Picea mariana; assembly: GCA_032191745.1. Taxonomy (NCBI): domain Eukaryota; kingdom Viridiplantae; phylum Streptophyta; class Pinopsida; order Pinales; family Pinaceae; genus Picea; species Picea mariana. The sequence goes on from JASDQU010107584.1 coordinate 25,590, forward strand.
TGTCATGTTTTGTTATAAATTTTATTTTTCATTGTTATTATTTTAACATTAACTCCTACCTAAAATATGTAATTTAGGTGTCATGTTTTTGTTATAAATTTTATTTTTCATTGTTATTAATTTAACATTAACTCCTACCTAAAATATGTAATTTATGTGTCATGTTTTTTTATTTGAAGTGTTAAAAAGGGGGCTTTGGGAACTAGATTAAAAGGTTATCCTTAAAATTGAGGATCAATAACGAAATTCACAATAAAACATAATGAACATGGTTAATATTAATCTCAAATGTTCATTCATTCATTTTATTTCATTAACTATGTTATGCTACAAGAAAATCTTGGCATTACATTTTATAAGCATATTGCACAAAGAAAATCTTAGTATTACAATTTACACTCCCAAGAACAACTAAAAGCTCATAATATTATATATATAATAATTTCAAATATGAAATAACTTAAATGTAAAAAATTAATAATAAACTAAGGTAACAATAATAAATAAAAATTATATATATATATTAAACATAACAAGAAGTTAATATTGGAAATTAGTGAGATTGATAATTAAGTTCATTTCTATTTCCACTAGTATTCATTCAAAATTGAATGACATTTATTATTTTCTTTTTTTCCAAAATTAAAAAATTCATTAAAAATTGGAAATATAGGTCTTTTTGCATTTTAAAATATCAAATATGATTTTTTGTTTGTTTGTTTTCTAATAATACTTAATTCTCCAATATCATAAAAAGGATTAATGAAAACTATCACTATTATCTATTATAATTTCTATAACATACTCTATCACAAAACCAAGCCAAGTATTAACATACTTTATTACCATACAAAACCAAGTATTCACAAAATCAAGCCAAGTACTAACATACCTTATTACCAAACAAAGCCAAGTATTGTAAATGATAATGGTATTAACATAATTATGTTCAATAATTACATATTGGAGACTTCAATGTAAACTGAAAAGGATTAAGGGAAACTACCACTATCATTATGTATTATAATTTCTGAAACATACTCCAACAAATAAAAACCTAAAAAGTATTGCAAAGAATATACTATCTCTCAAGTATGATCAGTAAAATAACACAGTTGATCGAAATAGAACATATTAGTCCAAAGGAAATTGAAAAGGATTAAAGTAAACCACCGCTATTAATATGTATTATAATTTCTGCAACATACTCCATCAACAAAAAAAAAAACAAAAAACAGTATTGTAAAGAATGTACTATCTCTCAGGTATGATTACTAGAATAACATAGTTGATCAACATAGAACATTGGAATGGAACATATAAGTGCAAAGGAAGAACATTAAAATGAAAACAAGAATCACAGAAACATATATTGAGTTGCGCCACTAGTACACCAATGAAAAGAAAAAACGACGTACAAATCCTGAAAAGCTTTCGAAATATGATGTTTCACAGCCCCGCTTGCAACTACTATTGAGATTGATCAGTTGGCTTGTTACCAGTAGCGAATCCATTCACATAATATACTATGTATCTCAGAATCCCTTTACTTTCCTCGGCTTGCTCCACATCCTCACATCCTCACCCACATCCTCCATCGACGTCAGTGTCTTCTTATTGCGCCCGCATTCACAGTCAAAAGTTAATTACAAGCGAATGCCAAAGGAAGTTTATAACTGTAGCTCAAGCTCGACAACTACCACGTACTGACATGGCAGACAACGTTTACAACTGCCACACTGCCCTGCCATGCCATAC
>JASDQU010107584.1:28619-41834 GCA_032191745.1 Picea mariana
GACCTGTATATTAAGAAAGATGAATATGAAAATGTTTCTTTAATATCTTTATATGTGGATGATCTCATTATTACAAGCAGTGCACACAAGTTAATTGATGAGATTAAAATTCAATTCTCTCAAGAATTTGAGATGAAATACCTTGGTGAATTGCATTATTGTTTAGGACTTGAAGTCTCGAAGGAGTCAGGTAAGACATCGATTACACAAAGCAAATACACAAAAGAAATTCTTAAAAAGTTCCATATGAGTTAATGTAAAGCAATGTCAACTCCCTTAGCACATAATGCAAAGTTATACAATAATGATGGAACTAAAGAGGAAGATGGTACATTATATCGCCGGTTGGTGGGAAGTTTGAACTACCTCACCACTACCAGACCAGACATATCATACTCAGTCAACATCCTTAGTCAGTTCATGCCTAAGCCTTCTAAAAGCCACTGGAAAGATCCAAACAAAGTCCTCTGATACTTGAAAGGAACAATAAATTTTTGTATTATGTATACTAATGAATCTGATGTTGAACTGAAAGGTTTCTAATTCAGATTGGGTAGGAAACCCTGATGACAGAAGATCTACCTTAAGTTATGCATTTCATATAGGATCTGGGGTTGTGTCATGGTGTAGCAAGAAACATCCAACTGTTTCTTTTCCATCAACATAATCTGAGTATAAAGTCTTGACAAATGCTACATGTGAAGTTGTTTGGTTGCGGAGAATTCTTGCAGATGTTGAAGAGGAGAAAAATGGTCCAACATGCATCAATTGTGATAATCAAAGTGCTATCAAATTGACACATAATCTAATATATCATGCAACATCAAAACACATTGAGCTATAACACCACTTGTTACTTCTTAAGAGAGAAGATTGAGCCAAACAAAATTGATTTGATTTTTTGTAATACAAATAATAATGTGGCTCATATATTTACCAAGCTTCTTGGTAAACTTTTGAAGTTTTTAGAAGTTAGGTATAATTCATTTCTCCATTAATGGAAAATGTTGAGATAATGTCTACATTAAGTTATCTAAAACATTGTCAAAATATGAAGTTGTTACATGGTTGTAATTTTAGCTTATGAGTAGTTTGAGATCCATAATTTTAGGATTTTGTTCCAAGTTTGTTGGTGAGTATTCTAGCTACTATATATGTAATAGTGTTTTCCTCATAAATTGAAGTTTCATGAGCTCTGTGCATAATGTGAAGTTTCGATTGTGTTACTTCTCTAAATTTAATTTTTTTTCACAAAATTTCGGGCAAATTACCCCCAAATATATCACCGAAAAAAGAAACAATTTGTAAAACGTTTAGACTAAGACGTGGAAAGGGACCTAACTAGCAACCTTCTGCACTCTTAAGCCGACCTAACTACGCTTCATTTCAATCTCTACACGCTATGATCACGGTTCGGTCTGTAGCGAATCTGGGCTCATACTCGATTCAGGCTCTCTCTGTGCGCCGGGATGTGGTTTTAAAAAAGATAAAATTACCTCTTTCATATAATTTTAATTTTACAGAATTCGAGATTTATTAAGATTACCATTCTGACAAGTTCAATAGCGTTACACAAACCTTTGGAAAACGTCAAAACTATAATTACAGAACTAGATGGCTTCGTTAGGACACTCAGGTTAATTTTGATTAATGGGCTTATTGCGTTTCAAGTAGAATGGTCAAATGGTCGGTGGGATGATTCATTTGCGTAAACAAAACCATTGTTAACTGTTTTCCGTAGTTCAGGATTCTAAAGGCCAGCATCTGTAATCTCTTACGTTTTTCACCGACTTATCAAGTAAAAGAGTAGGAAACTTCGTACGTAAAACTACTGTTTATTTTATTTACTTTTTACTCCATCGAACCGTTGGTAGTCAACAACGTAGAAAATTAAATGTCTTAAAAATTATCTTGACTCGAAATTCAAGATATTAACTATGCTTGAAGCACTGAATGTTTGGACTATAGTAAAAAGAGATGAAGCCAAACCAAAAGGTGCTATTCTTGCAGAATGGGAGAAACGAGAAATTAAGGAAAAAGTGTTGTTGCGGCTGTCTGTCAAAGACAACATAATCCTGCACATCAGAGATTGTAAAACTTCTAAGGAGACATGGAACATCTTAAAAGGTTTGTATGAAACTACAAATTCCCATAGAATTTTGTTTTTAAAGACTAAGTTATTGTCCATAAAAATGGCTGCAAATGAGAATATCACCAGCTATGTTTCCCGTATTAAGGATTTATGTGATCAGTTAAGTGCAATTGGTGATATTGTTTCAAATACTGACATGGTAACTATTACATTAAAAGGATTAATCAGAGATTATCATGTCTCTATTTCAAGTCTAGGAGGTAGAGCAAAGCCCCCTACATTTATTGAGTTAACAGGGATTCTTCTACAAGAGGAAGAACGAATTAAGGTGTTTGAGATGGACTCTCACACTCCAGAATTAGCATTGATGGCCAAAGGAAAACAACCATAGCAGGGAAAGACATGGGACATAAAAAGAACAATCAAGTTTCAACCAAGAAACAAAGGTATGACTCACTCAAAATCTGATTCTCATGATAAGAAAAATGATGGTTGTTTTTACTGTGGGAAACCTGGTCATCACGCTAAAGACTATTATAAAAAGAAAGCTGATGACTCCAAACAGAATGAAAATGCATGGTTTATAGATTCAGGTGCCTCAACCCATATGTCTTGTGTCAAAGAGTGGCTTGATGAATATCATGAGAGTAAAGATGAAACACACATATATTTAGAAGATAACAGATCTCTCAAGATTCAGGGTTATGGAAAAATATGTGTGAATTTACCTAATGGCCAAAAGAGACAGATTCATGATGTGTTGTATGTTCCAGGCATCAAAAAGAATTTGATTTATGTTTCAGCAATAACTCATAAAAATCTGAAAGTAGAATTTATGCAGTATCATTGTCTTGTGAAGGATATTCAGAATCATTATAAAATCATAGCCACAGGGACAAGAATTGGAACATTGTATAAGCTTGATGTCATAAAGTCCAATCATCATCCATTGACATCTACTACAATGACAAATGAAGAGCTATGGCATCGCAAGTATGGACATCTTAACCAAAATGACTTAGTGTTACCTCAAAAGAAATTAATGGTTGAAGGGCTTCATGTTTTGAAACATCAACATATAGAATGTGAAGCTTGTGCACTAGGTAAGAAGCATAGGGAAGAATTCCGAGTGCTTAAAGAGAAGAAACAGAGAGAGATAATTGAATTAATACATACTGATGTTTGTGGTCCCATGCAAACCTTATCACTTGGTGGTACGAGGTATTTTTTGATATTTTTTAATGACAAATCACGATTTACTTGGGTTTATTTCATAAGGAAAAAGAGTGATGTATTTGAATATTTTAAAGAATTCAAAACTATGGTGGAAAAGAAGACAGGTAAATACATCAATATACTCAAATTTGATCAAGGTGGAGAATATACCTCAGGAGCCTTTGAAAGTTACTGCAAAAACAATGGGATCATTCAGCGATTCACAGTGCCTTCTACACCACAACAAAATGGTGTATCTGAAAGGAAGAACAAGACATTAGTGGAACGTGCTCACAGCATGTTAAAAGGTAAAGATATCTCTAATTGTTTTTGGGCAGAAACCATTAAAACTGTTGTTTACTTAAAGAATAGAAGTCCAACTAAGATTCTAGATTCAAAAACACCTTTTGAAGTTCTTTATGGTTATAAAACCGAGGTTGGTCATTTAAAAATATTTGGTTCAAAGGCATTTTCTCATATTCCCAAAGATAAGAGAAGAGAACTGGATGCAAAATCTATAAAGAGTACTTTTCTTGGTTATTATGATGATCATAAGGCATACAAATTGTTTGAACTTAATTCACATAAGCTCATAGCAAGCAGAGATGTGATTTTTCATGAGACTACAGATGAAGAAGCAAGTATGTATGATGTCTGGCATACTACTTATGACAATGATGTTCATGTGAAAATTGATATAGATGATGAACAGGAACAGGAAAAGGAATAGGTACAGCAACAAGGTGAAAGCAGTGAAGATACTCCAAACACTCCCACACCTCAAAAAAGAAGAAGTGAAAGTGAAGATAGTGGTGGACCACTGACGAAGTCTACAAGAACAATTCAGATACCCTCCAGGTATAAAGATTATGCATTGATGACACAAGTAATGAATGTTGTAGAACCTGTTACTTATGAACAAACTAAAGATCATAAGGAATGGAAAAATGCAATGAATGAAGAATATGAATCAATAATGAAGAATGAAACATGGGAATTAACAAAATTGCCTGAAAACAAAGTTCCCATAGGATGTAAATGGTTGTATAAAACCAAATTTAATGCAGATGGAAGTGTTGACAAATACAAGGATAGATTAGTTGCAAAAGGGTATTCACAAAAGGAAGGAATTGATTATGAGGACACTTTTGCACCTGTAGCTAAGTTAAATACAATTAGAGTCGTGATTGCATTAGCTACACAACACAATTGGAAAATACATCAGTTAGATGTTAAATCTGCATTTCGGAATGGTGATTTAAAAGAATAAGTTTATTTGGTCCAACCTGAAGGATTTATAAAGAAAGGACAAGAGGATCTTGTGTGTAAACTAAAGAAAGATTTATATGGTTTGAAACAAGCACATAGATCTTGGTATACTAACATTGATTCATTCTATGAACAGAAAGGTTTTGTGAAAAGCAAAAATGATCCTAATTTGTATGTCAAAAAGGACGAAAATGGGAATGTTTCTTTGGTATCTTTATATGTTGATGATTTGATTATAATAGACAGTGCTTCTCACTTGATTGAAGATATTAAAATCCAGTTATCATGGATGTTTGAAATGAAGGATCTTGGTGAAATACATTATTGTTTAGGTTTGGAAATATGAAGAGAAGATGGTAAAACAATGGTCACTCAAAGTAAATACACAAGGGAAATACTGGAAAGATTCAATATGAATGAATGTAAGGCAGTCTCAACACCTTTAGAACAGAATGCAAAGTTATCTATTGTTAATGAAACTAAAGAGGAAAATGGTACTCTGTATCCCCAGTTGGTGGGAAGTTTGAACTATCTCACTACTACCAGACTAGACATAGCATATTCAGTCAACATCCTTAGTCAGTTCATGGCTAAGCCACTTGAAAGCCACTGGGTAGCTACAAAGAAAGTCCTTCGATATCTGAAAGGAACTGTTAATTTTGGTATTATGTACACTGATAATTGTGATGTTGAGTTGGTAGGTTACTCTAGTTCAGATTGGGTCGGAAATCCTAATGACATGAAATCAACTTCAGGATATGCATTCAACATTGGTATAGGGGTCGTGTCATGGAGTAGTAAGAAACAACCAACTGTTTCTTTATCATCAACATAAGCTGAATACAAAGCTCTATGTAATGCTACTTGTGAAGTTGTTTTCTTAAGGATAATTCTTGAAGACATTGGCAACAAGCAAATGAAGCCAACTGTTCTCAAATGTGACAATCAAAGCTCTATTAAATTGGCACACAACCCAATTTATCATGCTAGAACAAAGCATATTGAAATCCAACATCATTTTGTAAGAGAAAAGATACAAGAGAACGAAATTGACTTGACCTATTGTAATACCACTAAGAATGTGGCTAACATCTTTACCAAGCCTCTTAGAAAGATGTGTTTTGAAGAATGTAGGAAGCAGTTAGGTGTGGTAGAGAATCCATTTCTCCATTAAGGGGAAGAGTTGGAATAATAATGTCGAAATGCTTAAATTAGTATTCTGTTAGATTGTTAGGATACATGTTAGTAGAGATCCGTTGAGATCCTATTTCTTAGGAGTTTGTTAACAACTCATAGAGCTTATATAATGTAACCTTGTTTCATAATAATCATATGAGTAGTGTTCGGTTTTGCATTGGTAGTGTTCTATTTGTTTATATATTGGCAATTGAATGGATTCAAGCAGTCCAAGATCTCATTAATGCAACATTTTCCTTTGATTGTTGTTAACTTGGAAAGGATTCAACAAACATTGAGAAAAACATAAGATCTCATTAATGCGGTATTTCCTTTTACTGTTAACCTGGAAACGATTCAACAAACATTGAGCAAAACATAACGTAGAGTATGTTGGAGCCTTGGACAACACTGAAATAATTTAGTGTTGTTTTGAAATGTTCTAAATTAATAAATATTGAAAGTCCTAATAAGTTTGCCAAAACCTATAAAATTATGCATAACTTGTCAAGATGAGCAATAAATGTGATTTAGTGGTCTGGCAAAATCTGTAAAATTATGCATAAGTTGTTAAGGTGAGCTAAAATTATGCATTACTTCTAAGGGTGGGCAATAAATGTGATTTATTGCTATGCCAAAACCTATAAAATTATGCATAACTTAATAAATGTGATTTATTGCTTTGTGTTTATTCATAACTTCATTTATTACATATCTCGTTAGTTTAATTTAAATAAAGTAATTAATTGTTTGGAATATTTAAATTAATATTGATCCCTCAAAATTTATGTTGAAAATTGATAATATGTGGACAATTTTAATACTATATCACCATTGTTAATATAAATGCTTTTATATATGAGTATAATTATTGTGATCCGATGTAGGTTAAATAAGTTAATAGTAAAGGAAAATAAAATTACAAAACATCTCTGTAATCTGAATATGGTAATGGTATTGGAATTCTTGTCTTTTGATTAATGGATACTCATCAAGATAACACATTTTTGTGAGAAGTTCTCACAATCATAAGTTGAACAAGGTTTTTGACTGAAAATTACTAAATATCTTTGTAATCTAAATATGGTAATGGTATTGGAATTCTTGTCATTTGATTAATGGATACTCATTAAGATAACACATTTTTGTGAAAAGTTCTCACACTCATTAAAATTAAAACCTTTTTTCACTTATCACAAAGATCCTAACCAAAGTTGCACGGGAAACGAACATATATGCCACGGAGTAAATTATAATTTTCTCATGATGAATAATATGTTGGAAACATGCCAACAAATTTTCTCATGCGGTCACATGCACATGCACATGCATACAACTATGTTAATGTGCATGCATGCAGTCCATTTATGAACTGCTCATGTAACTATGTGATCTATTCATGATCAACTTGTGTAACTGGGTGATCAATGTTATATATGCAAGCATACCCATAGAGGTGTGAGTACAATGTGAGTGCAAGCATGTGCAAGGAGCAGAGAGAAGAGTGTGTCAACAAGAGAAGAGTGTTTTAGCAGAGGGTGATTGTATGCCTATGAAGGCTATTTTAATTCTCCCTTGAATAATAATAATACCGATATTCATTTCTCGTGGTTTTTTCCCTCATTGGGTTTCCACATAAATCACTATGTCAATTGATTAGTTTGTTGTTCTTGGTTTTATGCATGTTTGATCTTGCTTGTTTATGTTCTGGTTTTATGCTATGTTTTCCTTTCGCTGGCTAATAGGTGGTATGAGAGATTAGAGTTGAAGGATCATAGAGCGAAGGAGAAGATAATCTGATCGTTGGATCGAAGAGCTTGGTTTATTAGAAGTTGCGATTTTATTTTGGACGGTTGTTTCTGCTAATGGAGAAAGTGCAGAGTTCCAAGTTTGAGGTGGAAAAGTTCAGTGGTAATAATAGATTTTCATTGTGGAAGATGAGAGATCTGTTTTTTCAACAAGGATTGCAAAAGGCCTTGGCTGGAAAGCTAAATAAACCGACAAGCATGACAGAGGAGGACTGGGAGGATGTGGATGCAAGAGCCCTCAGTACTATTCGTTTTTTTATGGAAGATGAGGTGTTGTTTAACATCGTTGAATAGAGGACAACAATAGGTTTGTGGACCAAACTAGAGACTTTGTATATGACAAAGATCTTGTCAAACATAATCTTTTGAAGAGGCAGTTGTACAGCTTGCGGATGAAAGAAGGTATGAAAATTATTGATCACTTGAATGTCTTGAATACTCCGATTTGTCAATTAACTAATATGGAAGTAAAGTTTGAAGATGAGGACAAGGAGATTACACTACTGTTTTTGTTGCATGAGTCTTGGGATCATCTGGTCACAACTGTGTGGCCTAATAAACGCCATTGACTATGATATTGTTGTGGGATCTTTATTGTTTGAGGAGATAAGGAAAACATTCGGTAAAGAAACCTCAACATCAGAAGAAATTGTGGTTAGAGGTAAATCTATATAAGGAGGTAAGGATAAAAAAGGTACATCCAAGTCTAAGTCAAAAGGAGGTAAGGGTAAGGAAAAATGTTGGTTTTGTGAAAAATCTAGGCATCTCAAGAAGGATTGTTGGAAAAGACAACAAGCATCCAAAGGGGACTCCCCAAAAGACGCAAATTCAGCTACATGTATGGTTGATGAAGTTTTGTCTTTTTGTTGTGTTTCTCCACATGTGTTTGCATAGAAGGTGAAGGGCGGTGATGGTTGAGTCACCGTGAAATAAAAAAAAAAATGTTTTTACTTTATAGTTGCAGAAATTATTGATTGCTTGTAAATGGGAATATGTCTGTAAGACCTAGATAGACATGTGTACCCCTGGTTGATCACGTCACCTATGAAAATTATAGACATATATTTAGGTACATTGTATATGTGGGGGGGCATGTATGATGAGTTAGCCTTAACACGGTGAAAGAGTTAATGAGTTAAAAAAAATTTAGGTCAAAGAGGGTGGTTGTTCAGGTCCATATGTTTTGGATATCACGTTCTATTGTGTCCATGGATTTGCATGTAATGAATCCTATAAAAGGCTTGGTGAACTCCATTGTAAATGGGCTTGGAGGTAAGCGGTGAAGGATTACTTGGCCAGATTGGTCGGATTTTGTCAAGGTTGTTCGAATGCAAAGTTCAAGGTGCAACAGTGTGTCCAGTTTATAAAGGTGGTTCTATAGAAAGGTTGATGTGTTGGCAAGCCAATCAAGTGTTTGAGAATACATGATGAAGGTAGGTTCATATCCATGGAACTTTGAAACTATTGCAAGTAAGTTGGGATCGAATAGGCATGTTCAATAATGCCAAGTTGCAACAATAGTTGTGGAGATAAGCGATTGTGCTATCTGGTAACTGGGTCACCATCGGCTACAAAAGACAAGAAGATTCTAAAAGAGGTATGAACGAGTCATATAGTAATTACTCAAATTTGAAATTAGTTAGTTGTGATGCTTATGTTTTTTATCAACAGTCTTAGTAGGACCTAGATCAAATAGGTAGATCTTTGATATGGTGATGATGTTAAGGGGTGAAGACTGTGGGATCCTACTACCCACGAAATCATCATGGACAAAGATGGATTGTTTGATGAATGACCTTTTATAAAATCAAACATAGTAAAATATGAAAGGTTCAAAGCATGGATGGTAGCAGAAAGGTATTTGGAAGGTATTGATTTCCATGAAAGTTTCTCACTGGTTGTTAAAAGCTTGTTTATATTCATGTTTTGTTAGAACTGGTTGCGATAGTATGTAGCTAGATGTTAAAATTGTTTTACATAGAATTTTTTGGATAAGGGGTTGTATATGGAACAACCAAAACTGTTAGTTCATAATCACAATAGACTATTTGTTTGCAAACTCAAAAATCATTGTATGGCATGAAGCATGCTCGAAAACTGGTACAAGATGTTTGATTCCTTCATGGTGAGACAAATTTTACAAGAATTCAGTATAACCATTGTTTTTATGGTATATTCATTATCTTGGTGTTATATGTTATGCTTTTTGCAAGAACAAGCATGGTTGAGATCAACAGGTTGGCTCAGTTGGTTAGGATGCTTGTTATGAAGGATCTCAGAGAAATAAAATAAATCTTGGGCATGGAAATACATAGAGACATGAAATATGGTAAACTTGGTTATCACAATAGAAGGATGTGATGAAGATACTCAAGAAATTCAGTATGAATAATGTGAAACTGGAAAAATCCCTTTGTCTTTCCATTGCAAATTCTCTTCAGATTTATGTCTTAATTGATGGATAAGAAAAGGGTTATATGTCTCGAGTATTATATTCTAGTAGGAAGTTTGATGATTGCGAGGAAGAAATGGTCAAAATTTCACATGCAGTTGGTGTTGTCAGTAGACACATGGAAAAACCAGGTCAAGAGCATGGAAATGGGTGCTTCAAACACGGAAGCACAAGTATCACCTACAATGGTTGCAATGATTTGGTATGTGGTTATGATTCATGAGATTTGGACAAGTGCATTGGTTTATTAGATAGGTTACTAATGGAGACATAATGGTCCATACTGGAGTGAATCGTGTAGGCATGTTCATGTAACAATATCGTTATAGACGTTGCAGACTTGTGATGGTGTTTGGCTTCTCTTGCAGGAAAGGTGATGGATGAATTAATTAAAGGCATGGTATATTAGGTAAATTGTTTTCAAGGTGGATATTGATGGAAACATGCCAATGAATTTCCTCATGCAGTCACATGCACATGCACATGTACATGCATGCAACTATGTTAATGCACATCCATGCAGTCTATTTATGAATTGCTCGTGTAACTATGTGATCTGTTCATGATCAGTTTGTGTAACTGAGTGATAGATGTTATATATGAAAGCATACCCATAGAGTTGTGAGTACAATGTGATTGCAATCATGTGCAAGGAGCAAAGAGCAGAGTGTGTGAGGAGAGGATGATTGTATTCCTATGAAGGCTATTGTAATTCTCCCTTGAATAATAAGAATATCGATAATCATTGCCCATGGTTTTTTCCCTTATTGGGTTTCCACATAAATCACTATGTCAATTGATCAGTTTGTTGTTCTTGGTTTAATGTGTGTTTGATATTGCTCATTTATGCTCTGTTTTTATGCTATTTTTTGCTTATGATGCCTAACATAATAGTCTCATTCCACTACATAATGACTTCACCTTAATTTCACTATGATGAGTTATATATAGAATAATGCACATCTTGAAATGTCAATGGCATTGCATGAGGTTCAAAGTCCAGTATTTTGATATGAGCACCTCACAAGGTAAGGACCCATGCCACCACTGACATTCAAGCCCGGTTTTATTTGTGTTCATATTTAAAAATGAATTTTTGGTTCCAACTTTTCACTACAGAGAGTTGTATTTCTATCTTTACTTCGATTATGAATGAATGACGTTAATTCATGCTAATTGGATTGTACAATTATGGTTGTTTCTTTTTGTTAACCAACTAATTCCTATGAGTATTTCTTACAATGTATTCAAGAGTGAGTGGGTCTACTGGGTCTAGAAGATCTAGATCAATCGTTGTTTAATTTTCTCTTCCTAATCTTGGTTTTGTAGCCTCTTCCTTAGCTTCCTCTGGTCAGTAAATTGGATAACCTTTATAAGAGTGTTTCATCATGATGGCATAAAACTTCTCCTTTCTAAGAGTGATGCATCATGTCTACCTGGAACTTCTCCTCCTGGTAGGTATGACTTTCGATATGGAAATTAAGAGATGGTTAGGTATCAATATCGCTCATCCTCTTTGGATTGAGCATCTGACTCATTAAATTTCGAAAGGGATAACAAATTGAATTGAAGGAAAATTTGGAAAGGTATTAGCAACTGAGTTGAAGGAAAGCGCACATGGAAAACCATCGTAGGTCAGGCCAGTTGCTCAAGAAATTCTAACTACCTACGTTCTTTGATCAGTCGAGATGCAAAAGAAAGGGAGAGGTCTCTCTGCTTGCCTAAGTAAGTAAGTAAGTTAAGGCGTAACCTTTGGCATATCAATTTTGAAAAATGTTAATTGAATGTTAATATATTAGTTTCCTCTAAATTTCAAAAAACTAAGATAGAAAATTCATTATTTGAAAACGCAAATAGATCAATTTCATTATGATAATGGACCTGTTTCATTGCTGCAACAACCTTAGGGAGTTAGCTATTTGGAAAATCCCATATAATCCCTAAGCTTCCACACTTTTTTTTTAGCATAATATGACCTTGTTGAGTATTCGATAGCTCTATGATTTAGTCGAAACTAAAAACAAACCAACATTTATGATTATGAAAAATGAAAATTGAAAGATATTCAAATGAACACAAAGACACTAGGAGAATAATATAGTATACTTGCTTTCATACAATAATACTTATTAAAACAACAAAAATGTATTTTGTAGGTTCATAGAAAATTCCAAGGTTCAAAGATAGTTACAATTAAAGAAATACTTCTGATTAAAACAAGAAAAATGGATGAGATAGTTCCAATTAAATAAATATTTCTGATTAAAACAACATAAATGCATTTTGTAGGTTCAGAATAAAAATTGATTTTGCAGGTTAAGAGACAATTCTAATCACTTTAGTAGTAGAACTAGTGGGAGAGCCAGGCACTTTAGTAGCGAAACTAGTGGGAGAGCCAGACACTTCAGTAGCAGAACTAGTGGGAGAGTAACAAAACTATTCAGAGAGACAAACACTTTATTAGGAGCTTTGAACATGGATTTCAGAGAAGCATATGCTACAAAGGGTGAAAAGGGTCAAATCTCTTTTGAACTCCACCTTCATACCTACAGTTACAGATAATATGACTTGAATATGGGTCGATGAAGAAGAGAAACGAACCAGAAGGAAACATGGACGAGAAACATGGACTGAACAACATTCATATTAAGAATGGTTATAGTAATCGCAAGAGACATGCAAGTGACCAAGTGGAAGTGTAGGTGGAGGGCAATTGATATCTCACTAGGGGCACCAAGGTGGAGGGTAGTTGATAGTTCACCTAGGCACCAAAGCCATTTCCAATCATGAAATATGATTTAATTTATCCACCTTAAGAATTTAATGCTTTGAGTTAATGCTAGGGTGAAACTTATCATTAATTCACATGGCTTCATACATATGTAGTTTACCCTCTTGTTCCCTAAGTTTCAAGCCTTCTTTCCTCGATATGAGGCCAAATAAGCCCTCAAAATTAAAACTTAGGGAAAAAACATAAAAATGAGTTGGAAAATTGTATAAGACACTAAAAACTTTGGGTAAATAGTTGGTTTGCGTGCAATATTAATAGAAGAATGACAAATATATTACTAATACTCCCTAGCCCGAAGGGCAGGGACTAATAAGATTGCAAATATTTCTAACTCTCAATATCTATGCAGTACTTGAAAAACAATGCTACATACTTATAATACCTATCTGCATCGAGAGATTCTACAAATAAA